>CAUYLG010024544.1:0-160566 GCA_963573385.1 Cacajao melanocephalus | reverse complement strand
TTGAAAAAATAAGAAATGATATGGAAGACAGAATAATAGCATCCAGTATAATAAATGACATAGAAATAAAATTATTTATTTCCCAATATAAGAAAAACATCAAAAATGAAAAAGTACATCATATAGTATGCATTTTTTTTTTCACTTGGAAAACTTCACATATATTTACTGTCAATCCATGTAAATCTTTACACTGGATATGAGTGATGGGTTTATTAATTAATTAATTAATTTTTTGAGATGGAGTTTCGCTCTGTTGCCCAGGCTAGAGTGCAGTCGTGTGATCTTGGCTCACTGCAAATTCCACCTCCCAGGTTTAAGTAATTCTCTGTCTTGGCCGCCCAAGTAACTGAGATTACTGACACCCACCAACACGCCCAGCTAATTTTTGTTTTTTAGTAGAGAGGGGGTTTCACCTTCTTGACCAGGCTGGTATCAAACTCCTGACTTAGGGATCCACCTGTCTCAGTCTCCCAAAGTGCTGGGATTATAGGCGTGAGCCACTTCACCTGGACTATATATCCTCCCAAGTAGTTGGAATTACAGGCATGTGCCACCACACCCAGCTGATTTTGTATTTTAGTAGAGACGGAGTTTCTCCATGTTGGTCAGGCTGGTCTTGAACTCCTGATCTCAGGTGATCCACCCACCTTGGCCTCCCAAAGTGCTAGGATTACAGGCCTGAGCCACTGCACTGGGCTGATGGGTTCAATGTTAACAGGTTTACACAAAGGGATGAAAAGAAAAATAGAATTTTGCTGAAATAATTCATTAAACTTCAAAAATTAGAATTTTACTGAAATAATTCATTAAAACTTTATCATAAAATAAATTAATTACTAAATGTAGGCAGAAAGAATATGAAGAGTACTATTTATGTTTTATTTTATTTTTTCAGGAGAAACAGGTACCCTTCATTCACTAGAAAGTTTGTGAGAAGTGCCCAATACCCTCTTTGCCCTCTCTTTGAGAATAAACAGAATGGTGATTTCTAGATTTCACCACTTTTGTATAAGTTGTCATGGAATAACTGGCTTCAAAATGTTTTCTCCCCATAAAACACATTCTTTTGGCAATAAGAAATATAAAGGTAAGAATAAAAAGTAACTTGTCAAATCAGAACACTTTATACAATGAAAACTAGGTGAAAATGCATACAACTTACCATGAGAAAGTATGAGGAAAAACATTACCTATTTGCAGTAGCATACATTATTTTAAATAGAATTCTCAAATGTGTATCCTAAATTGTAGAAAAAATTGATTAAAAAATTAGAAGATACCACGTAGAAAATGACTGTCATCTGCAGGCTAGACAAAGACACTACTGCTAACTCTCCACAGTGACCATCAATAGCAAGAGGTAGATAATGAAACACTGACTAAGATAAATTGTGGTCCAAGTATATTACACTCAGTTATCTTGCATTAAGAGACAAATTCTCAGGCCGGGCGCGGTGGCTCATGCCTGTAATCGCACTTTGGGAGGCTCTCTAAATGTTTCAGGTGGTTTTCTCTGGATTTTGGTAGTTTCTTCACACACATGCACTGATTACTCAACCGAATGTTCTGGATGAATATTTTGAGATCTCTGGAGTGTTACTTTATTACAGTTTTCTCTTCTCCTTGGCTCTTCTTTATGAATTCTAGCTATCTTGACTTCTCTGAACTTCTAGCTGTGTCTCCTGACTTGGAGTAGGCTTCCTAGATATCCCAGTCCTGTGCCATGGCCTATTAACACTCTCTAAGCAATAAATTGGGGCAATCATTAGGTTTACTTTGTCCATTTCCTTAGTTGACTGAGACAATGAATTATTACTATCAAGAAAAAATGAGTTGTCAATACACAAAGTAGCCAGGGAGAAATACGCTTAAAACTCAGAATATAATCAAGGATACTTCTTGCCACTCTAAAGCTTGTGGTAAAATTAACAGAAAATTCAAGAATATATTAAAAGCATGACTGTTAATGATACAAATTCTGCAGGAATAATGGTTGCTGTAATAAAGCAAATAAGTAATCTCAATTATTTGACATGCTTGCTGAGAAAAAAGCAGATATAGACTGTGCAGTGGTAAAAATAAAGAATTTATAAATACCTACTATGACTATCTGAACAGTTTAAAATTATTTGTAAATATTAATGGATGCTTTTGAATTGGCTCTCTCTTTTACTATCAAAATAAAACCTGTTAAATAAAATAATGCTAATAGTAGTGAATCACACATCTTAATATTTATTTTTAAAACATTAACTTTTAAAAGAGAATTATATGCCAGCTAAAACAATGAACATCATTTATGCTTCATCACCAAGATGAACTATGTGGGATGTTTTACTTTTTTGAAGAGAGGGTTAGTATGTCCTTGTTGTGTAAGTAATAATTCTGTTATGCTTTATGGAATCATGATATTATTATTGTCATTGGAAGTTAGAGTTAAAAGATTAAATATGAATGTTGACCTTTTATTGTTGCTTCATTGCTCACTAATGAAACTGGGTACATTCTCTAAATTCTCATTTCTACACGATCCAGCACAGATGTAGTTTGGTCATTGCAAGCTCTTGTTGCCTGCAAGAGCTTTGGAAGACAAAAATGAAGCAGTGATTACCATTCTCAGAAGTTTGTGGTTATTAGACACGATGATGATGGAAAGACATCCATGGCATTTAAGGCCCAGCTCATCCTCTCTTACCTTCCACTCTATACTCATTTCCCAGAATTGTAGCTCAGCAGAGGCAGTGGCCTCCCTGGGACCTTCCATGAAGTCTCTCCCTTTGGAGTTTTCTCCTTTTGAATTAACTCTTCTCATAACTCCATGTAAATATTTAAATATTGACATGGCAAAAATCCAATGTGAAAAACACCCATATTATCTAATATGATTTGTATTTTGTGTATTAATATTATTTATTTTCTGACTCTCATTTTAGGGACTAAAATGCCTAACTCTGAAGCAAGGATTTTGGCCTCCTTTATTTACAGACAACTTCCAGTGCCTAGAACAGAGCCTGATACACAGTCATTATTCACTATATTGTTAAGTATCCATGTATAAGTACACAGAGTAAAGAACTAGTATTTATTATTTCAAAAATAAAGTATACTAGTATCTTAAAACGTGAATTTATGGCCAGGCATGGCGGCTCACGCCTGTAATCCCAGCACTTTGTGAGTCCAAGGTGGGCAGATCAGGAGGTCAGGAAATCGACACCATCCTAGCTAACAACAGCAAAACCTCATCTCTACTAAAAATACAAAAAAAAAAAAAAATAGCAGGACGTGAGTGGCATGTGCCTGTAGTCTCAGCTATTCAGGAGGCTAAGGCAGGAGAATCTCTTGAACCTGGAGGGTGGAGGTAGCAGTGAGCCAAGATTGCATCACCAAACTCAGCCTGGGCTACAGAGTGAGACTCTCAAAAAAAAAAAAAAAAAAAGTTTATATTGTATCTGAAACCAAATAGAAATAAAATATTTTTGTTGAATTAAATATGAATGAATGAGTAGCTCAGCTAAAAAATCATAATGAGCTCTTTGTTCGAATGCTTTATCTAAGTTTGGTTCATCTTTTCTGGTTTCCTTCCCTTTGTCCTCATCCATTTAAATTAATATAGGCCAAGCAGTTTCTAATAGTTCTTGTTAAAAAGAGATTAGTAAGGTAGACAACAGCTCTGCTCTAATCAAAGTAAGTATTTTTTCCTGGTCCTACTTAACATCTCTTAGGAAAGTAACTGAATGATAATTTGACCTTAAATATAGCTCCAGATATAGTATTGTAAAATGTGCCTTACAAAGGTCATAAGGTTTATTAACATTAGAGTATTCTGAATAAATTTACCAATGTTTGGCATCAAATTAACACAGCTACCATTTTTGTTATCTCATGTAATTAAAACTACTTACCCTTTTAAATATAATTAATACCTGAAATTCTACCAAAACCATTTGTTTATGATATTACACATCAATTGCTCACTTGTGATATTATATCTAAGTTCATTTGGGTTTGCTTTTTCTTGTTTAATTTTTGTTCCTTAAAATTTACCAAAACTGTATCAAAAAGGCTGTAGATAACAAATGCGCCTGAGAAATGACACTTAACATTATTTATTAGCAGAGAAATTCAAATTAAAACAATAATTTAGGTCTATGTAAAGTGTTCATATTTGTAAAGAGATTGTGGATCTCAGGAAAGAATTCCAACTGTGACAAAGGAACCTAACTGCATTACCAATATTACAAAGTAAGTCACTGAAACTGGTTAGTGAAAACGGTGTTGACCTAAGTAATATCGGAAATGAGTTCAGTCTGTAAAACATGTAACAATAGGAACTACATATAACACTATACTACAGTTTAAAAAGTTCTCATTGTGGTACAGGTTAACAATTCTTATACCAAGACAGATTTATAATAAGATTTTTAAAATAATATAAATGGATAGTAGATGGAAAGATTCAAAATTCTCACTTTGGTAGTGGAAAATTATAAACAAACTAGAGGAAAAATCTAGAATGACTGATGTGGTAACAGAATAAATTTGGAAGCATCAGAATGCAGAATACTCCTGTTTAGCTTAATATACACACAGACTTGTATGTGTTTGTGTGTGTGTGTATAGAGATAGACACAACTTTATTGATTTAAATATATCTGTTAAAAAAGACATACACAATACCATCTCAGCTAAGTTGTCCAGGTTAGTATCAACATTGCTAAGTCATGCTGATAAAACATAGCCTTGTGATATGATGAAAATGATGCCTTTCCTTCATGATGCTCCTCTCCAAAAGACAGAAACCAAGTCTAATAATGAGAAAAAGTCATGAAAACTCTCATTCTACAAAATATCTGACTAGTCCACGTTGAAACTATCAGTCAATTAAATAAAAAGTTTGCAAAACTGCTCCAGCCAAGAGGCTGAGACATCTAGGGAGACATAACAAGTAAAAGTGATGTGTGTCTTAGTTATTTGGAGCTGCTAAAACAAAATACCATAGACTGAGTCCCCACAAACAAGAAAAAATTATAAGTTCTGGAGGATGGGGAGTCCAAGATCAGTCTGCTGGCAAGGATAGGTGCTGGCAAGGGCTCTCTTCCAGTTTACAGTCTTCCATTGTATCTTCATAGGACAGAAAGAGGAGAGAGCTCACTGGGGTTTCTTTTATAATGGCACTAATTCCATTAATGAGGGCTCCGCCCTTATAACCTCGTTAACTTTCAAAAGCTTCACCTTCACCCATCCCTCCAAATTCCATATGTTGAAATTCTGAGCCCCCCAATGTAATGGTACATGTGAAGTACATTCAGAACATTGGAAAGTGGCACTCTACATAGAATATTAAAATAAAAAATAGGTAAATATTATGGAAATTGGAATGATATATGGACTTTAATAATTGTTTTTAATTACCAAATAAATTTAAAAGCTTAAACTCGAAGTGGAAAATGTGGATATATTTCCTAAAATATAATAGGAAATGAAAAGAATGTATATATCATAATCTTTTAAATTTATCATAGTGTATAACTGATACAGCTTTTTATGCATTATGTAATAAAAATTATTGTGATAGAAGGGAAAGTATGATAATACTATCTAATAAATTTTGTATTTTTATTTTCTTGACAAGTTGCAAACCTCACTATCATACTATTAGTAAAAAGGTAGCATAAATCATAGCAAGACAAGGGACTTAATCCAATCCCTTTATTGAAAAAGTAGAGCAATTAAGGTCATACTCTTTTGTAAATATAGTTATTTTTGTATTCTAAAACAGGTTATAAAAATATGTATATTTTTGAACGCATAATGGAACAATAGAAAGCTTTTACATGAAAATGTACAATCCTTCTGTGGCAATTTATTTAAAAAATTAAAAGTTCTGCAGATTTGTTTTAGAAAGAAAGATACTGCCTGTTTCCAAGGCACTGCACTTTACATGTTTAATTCACTATGGATCAATACGGATTTATAAAGTGAAAATCAATATCATTAGCAATTTAAGTTTCAAAGGATGTTAGATATTTCATGAAACTATTGGAAAAGATGGATTTGTATTATGTCAGATAAATAAACACTTTTTAAACCAGTATTAACCAATTTTTTAAACCATGACAAGTAATAATACAAATAAAATAATGCATAGTAAAGCAGGCACAGGTAAACATTTATATATCTATACACACACACACGGGGTTTATTATATATATAGTTCATTACTTGACATCATATATGTATTCTAGAAGTAGTGAACTTATTGTATAATGAAATAAAGAAAGCGGCTACAGACTGTATTCTTACTGAAGGTATGTATGTGGTTAGCAATGTCATAAGTAAGCCCAATTTTAAAAAGCATAATAAGTAATTTGAATCACAATTTTACCTGATCATATTCAATGTCATGTGAGAAAACCATACTGTCATAAAAATAAACTGATAATAAAATATCTAAAATAAAATATCTTGCTTTTCTCATCTTTGATTTTTATTTGTTTAAATAGATGTGCTTAAATGTTGGCAATAGCATCAAATAATACTAGTTAGAGTGGCTAAAGAGATAATGTAATTCTTTCCTATGGATTGCTCAAAAATACCTCTTATTTGTTAGACCTTATTTGTATACCTCTTATTTGTTACACTGTAGCAATTTTTAAAACAGCTTTAAAATTACTCATCTAGGTAATCACATTATCTCGTAATTATTACATTACTAAATTTCACACTGATGAAGTTTATAATACATTTATTTATTAGCCATACTTTATCTTCTCTACTGAATGTGTAAAATCCTTTAAGAGTTAGCATATTTAATTTGCTCATATAATACAATATTTAATATAGAATTTCTAGGTTCATTTTGTTCAAAAGGAAAAATATTTTATACTTCTCTTTGTATATCTATGTATAGTTGTGCTGTAAATTAAGGGTCTTGTGGTACACATGAATTTAAAGATAAAATGAAGAAAATAAGTATTTCCAGTCCCATTTCAGAACTAGAATAGATCTAAAGAAAGTCTTCTGTAATCTCTCTGATAGTTATTCAATAATTTTCTAAGTAATTGAATATAGTACATAGATTTTGCAAGTTAACGTTTATGCAGATAATCATAGGTTTAAAGAGAGAAAATACTTGACAATGCAAGGGCTACCTCAAAATATATATGGGTCAGGCATAGTGGCTCACACTTGTAACCCCAGAACTCTGGGATTACAGACTCACAGATTTCTTGAGCCTACAATTTTAAGACAAGCCTGAGCAACATGGCAAAACTCTATCTCTACAAAATACAAAAGTGTTTCGCTGTACATGGTGGTGTGTGCCTGTAGTTTCAGCTACTTGGGAGGCTGAGATGGAAGGATCATTTAAGCCCAGAGGGGTCAAGGCTGCAGTTAGCTGTGATTGTGCTACCGCACTTCAGCCTGGTTGACAGAGCCAGACCACCCCGCCCTGTGTGTGTGTGTGTGTGTGTGTGTGTGTGTGTGTGTGTGTGTGTACAGACACAGACATACACATAAATGGCAAAAACCTGCTCATATGTAAAAATAAAATTTAATTGCTTCGTTAAATTATTAAGAAATTAATCTAGCTATTAGGTAATCACATTCTAATTTGTTCTGCTTTATTCCCACTCTGTAAGAAGCAGGAATATCATTTTATTTGCTGAGGATGAGGCAAATATTATGTTCTGTATCCTTGTGGATAAAAGGCCAGTAAAAGTTACCCTCTGTAGGCTTTGTCAACTGCAAGTGAATAAAAGTGACTCTTGCGGCTTTCTCATGTGTTCTTTGCTCAAGAGTTTTGCTCAATTTTGATTATTAAAATGATACAAGGTCAATGAATAACATGCCATTAACCTAGCCAATGTGAGTTCTGCCTTAAAGATAAACACAAACAAACACTTTAGTAAGCTTTGTACAAAGAGGTAACAATGGAACTAAGGAGACTATTACTGTTTTCTTTTAGGCAAAGGTATAAGTACCTACAGCATAACAAATAATACAACAGAACATACCACAGTACAATACAGTGCTAAGAAATTGATTTCTCGCTTTATAAATCATTCTTTCTTTGGTATCAACAGAAAGTCAATCTACCCAACTGAAGGAAAAGCAGACATTTCAAAAGAATGTGCCTACTGCTTACAAAATACTCAGGAACGAAGTAAGATATAAAACACATCAAGTCTCAAACATCAAGAACTCTCTGGTTCAGAAGCTGTTGTTACCATTATTGTTCCTTGACATTCAGTAATGTCAGACACTTCTTTTATTCTGAGTACTTCCTCCCTGACCAGTGAATCCCAAGTCAGTAACTGTTGACTGTTAACCTCAAACAGCCTCTATGCTTTTGTGTTACTTTCTCAGCAATTAAATATCACATGCAATATCCATTGCCCAAGTCTCAGACACCTGCCAACAGCTCAAATACTAGAGTGAGGAAAGTAGATATATCTTTCTGTTGAGCATATATAATTGGAAGACTCACCTTCAAACAGTAAAAATGTTCAGTTATGTTTTATCTAGATATTTTCACTGAAACTACAATTCACAATTTTGTTTACTTAATAAATCCATGTCCATTTCCTGCCACAATTATATTGAGAGAAACTGATGCTGATATCATTATCAATGCAAATGTCCTAGATGTTGCAGAGAAAGCATTTTATTTTTTGTATATAATTATTTACTTCAAGATAAAGTAGATTTCCTTGAATTTGATCAAACAATAAATTAATTTAACCATTTATTGAACTTGCAGTACAAAAGTAATCCTCCAAGGTAGCTTAGCCAGCATCTTTTATTTTATTAACCGCAATATTGATCAAATTGACTAAATAAACATCTAAAGTTATACCAAAATAAGGTCAGCTGTAGGGATGAGAGTAGCTATAATAAAATATTTTATGGAATATTGTATTCTTAAAGAAATTGTTTTTTTGAAACAGCGTGTCACTTTGTTGTCTAGGCTGGAGAGCAGTGGTGCCATTTTGGCTCATTGCGGCCTCAAACTCCTGGCTCAAGTGATGCTTTTACCTTAGTCTCCCAAGTAGCTGGGGTTGCAGGTCTGTGCCACCGTGCCAGGCTAAGAGTTTGTATTTTAACGATAGCTTTTGTTCAGTCACTATACGATGTTTCTTTTTTCATGGTCAAAAAAGTCTTCCACATCATAGTTAAATGTCCTGCATCTGTACTATGAGAATAGATGATATCTGAAAGATGCTTTGGATGTGGTACAAAAGCACTCCTTTTAAACCTTAGCTGATTGGCAGTTAGTTTCTGTGAGAGTAAATAATGTTTTCTAACATTGTAAGTAAACTAAATGCCAAATCCTCTTTAAAACCTATGGCTTTGCTTTGCTAAACCAGGGGCTTTTCCCCATGTCAACTTGGCTTTCTCCCTAAAGAGCATCATGCAAGCATTAGGATCTCTGCAGAATGCCCAAGTTTCTACACTTTGATTAGGTACTTTCTATTTATCTGCCTAAATCAAGATTATGTATTCTTTCTATCAAAAAGAAAGTGGCCTCTCTGACATCTTAGGTTAAATCACAATAAATGCCCTCTTTTTAAATCAGACCCGATTTAGTATTTGTGAGAGTTCAACTGGGGTTTAGATATTAATATGGGACAATAATTCATTGGAGATTTGTGTTTTATATATTTCAATATACAAAAATTAAATCAAGCTCACAACTGCTCATTTCATATTCTGTTCATCTATCTTGATAATTATATATATATATATGTATATATATATATATATATATTTTTTTTTTTTTTTTGGCACAGAGTCTCACTTTGTTGCCCAGGCTGAAGTGCAGTGTCCTGATCTCAGCTAACTGCAACCTCTGCCTCCCAGATTCAAGCAATTTTCCTGCTTTAGGCTACTTAGTAGCTGGGATTATAGATGCATGCCACCACGCCAGACCACTTTTTGTATTTTTAGTGGAGACAAGGTTTCACCATGTTTGCCAGGCTGATCTCGATCTTTTGACCTCAAGTGATCCATCCACTTTGGCCTCCCGAAGTGCTGGAATTATAGGCCTGAGCCATTGTTTCTGGCCTTGGTAACTATATCTTTGTAATGACTATAACTCTAGATTCAAGTTTAGAATTTTTAAGCCTCAAATTTCCTGGCCTATGGCTCATAATCTCTTTTATTCTTCTCACTTAAGAGAGGCCTAGTGTGTATCCATGTGGATGAGCAGCCAGCCTGCAAGTCTGTCTTTCAGCCACTGTTGACAATTTGGGGTACACATTAATAGTAAATTATGCCCCTAAGAAAAATGACAGAAATAGAGGATTATATGTGCCCTGTATGTGGCCTTGGGGCTGTTAACAGAATTTGTGGAATCATGAGTACCTAAAGAGCAGTTTATAAGAGAGAGGTTGGTGAGATATATCTCCTTGACCCTCAGGCTATAGCCATGAAGGTGAGGAGCTGATGAAAGAGAGACAGAGTGAGGAGGCCTTCACTAAAATGAAACCCAGCTCAAGCCCTTTTCTTGCCTATGTCTAAGGACAGTACTCCACCCTATTTTCTTTCTGAAGACAGAGGTTGTGTCTTATCATCTTTATATCCAGTATTATTTGATGGTCAACAAGTTAGTTTCATTTAAATTACTTATTATTGTTGAATAAGTAAGTTTAAAACTAGAGAAAAAATGTAATCATGACTAAGGCCATGTAGCTAGTCAAAGTCAAAACAGTTCAAATTCAGATTTCAAGGATCAGAGTCTTCTGGTTCCGAGGTCTTTGATTGGTTATTGTATTATCCTTTCTCATGCTGCTATGAAAAAACACCCAAGACTGGGTAATTCAGAAAGAAGAGGTTTAATTTGCTCAAATTACTGGATATTCTTAAAGAAGAGGTTTAATTTCTGCATGGCTGGGGAGGCCTTAGGAGACTTCCAATCATGGTGGAAGACACCTCTTCACAGGGCATCAAGAGAGAGAATGAATGCCAGAAGGGGAAATTCAGATGCTTACAAAACATCAGATCTTGTGAGAGCTCACTCACTATCTTGAGAATAGCATGAGAGAAACTGTCTCCATAATTCAACCTCTCACTGGGTCTCTCCCAAGATACATGAGTACTATGGGAATTACAATTCAAGCTGAGATTTGGGCAAAGACACAAAGTCAAACCATATCAGTTGTTGTATCACACTGATGATCCTTCACACTAACGCATATAAAAAAATAAATGTAAGTGTCATTAAGCAACCAGAGGCCTGATGTGATATGAAACTCCAGCTAAAGGCAAGGTTAAAGTAGCATTCAACAGTGAGGTAAAATTGTATAGAGAAAGTCTAATTGAAACAGTGTCTTCCAAGTCTGAATATGATTTAGTTAGGGATACAGAAGACGTTCTAAATAGAGAGAAGGACAACATCCAAGGTCTTATTTTATTTACCTCATCTATCCATAATACAGAAAATAAATCTACTGAAAGTAAATTTAATCTCAGAACAAAATGAGCCAAATTTTAATTGTGATAATAAAAAGAAAGGAAATTTTGTTTAATTGTATCTTGACAATTTCTCAACCATCAGGACACATCTAAATTGAAATGTCTACAAATTATTTTGAAGACAAAAATCTAAAGTTAGTCTTTTTAAATCAATATATTTAAAACCTATTTCACTCAAAAATATTAAACCAAGATTCAGTTTAGCCAAATAAATCTTTGGAAATTTTCTCTTTATGTTAAAAAACATATTTATGGTGGATATATATGAATTCACTGGGGTTAAATATTCTTTCTTCATCTATCTTCTCTCTGTGTGTGCCTATTTCTCTCTCTCTCTCTCTGTCCATAATTCTTTCTATTATTTTCCCATTTACCTGGATAAAAGCCACAAGCAAATAATCATGCCAACCACTTTTGAAGAAAGACACTTTTTTCAAATAATTATGAGAAATATCATTACTGTAGAGACAGAGTTTCCACTGAATTGTTTAAGGAAACAGTATTTAATGGGGGGAAAATGAGAATGACTATTTTCCCTGGTGATAACAAGTCCTTTTTGTCCCAACTTATAGCAGCAGGGGAGGGAAATTTGTATCTAAAATGAAAATAAACTGTTGAGATACAGAGTGTGCATATAAAAGGTTAGCTGGGTAGTGGCTGAGTAATTACAGTAATTCAGGACATGTAAATATATCCTATGGACCAAAGAAACAGAAATATGTTATAATAAAAATGGAGCAATTAAGAAAATATGTCTTCAGGCTAAATAACAACACATATTCCAAACAAAGGACTTTACTCACGGGCCAAAACCAAGGATAATGTACTAATTCAAGAAACAAATTTTTAACCATATTGCAAAGTAAAGTATACACTAAAGCCAAGTTAGCCTCACTTGATTATCTGAGGTGGAAAAATGGTATCATGCTCCATTCCAAAAATGGCTTTTATTCAACAAGTGTCAAATTATGCCAATTGATGTATATTTGCTTTAAATTCTTTGGGAGATAATAATAAACTACTAAAGCAGAGAGGATAAATTTCAGAAACAAGGGAATGAAGTGAAAGAACATTTCATTTGATGAGCACTACTCTATGCTGTCAGACAATTAGTAAGCTACTTTTGCAAAGTTAATGTTAAGATGGCAAGGTAAATGGACAATTAGACTGGTCGCTTTTCCAGGCATCTTTACCTCTGTGCCTAATTCTGAAGGTTAATGGTGAGTATTAGCAGACATTTCATTTTAATTTTAAAAAACAGGCAATTTAAATCCAATGTGTTCTCTAATATGTATTCTCTAGAAATATTTCTACTTAATATGGCTATGTAAAGTGTTTTAATGTAATTGTATACATTTAACTTTTTTTCAAATCAAAGCTTAATAGATCCTCTAGGTAACCCACATTCAGATTTCTTCCCATACAGAGTAATAGGTAAAATTCTTCACAGACCACTCTACTAGGGTTCTTAAAACATGGATAATGATCAAACATACATCAAGACTTCTGGAGCAGTATACAAAGGGGAAATGTATATAAACCAAAAATCACCAAGAGATGTTTAAGCTTCTTTTTGCTCCATTACCCTGGGGAGATGGGGTGATGCACATTACACTATTCATATATACAGTCATATGGCAAGACACGGCCTCTGAATCAGGTTGAATCAAGGAGCAAGACAACAGTCATGAAGCTGGGGGACATTTGAGCTGAATAACAAAGCACTGTTCTCCTTACTGGTGGGTTTAGTGTCTAAGATATAACAGTAATATGGCATGGTAGAAGCTACATACCAACTTTCTTTTACCACTTCAATACCTGTGGTTATGGAAGCATCTGCTTTTCTCCTGAAATAATCAATATATTTATGCCTAATCCTGGTGTTGGGCTAGAAGAGAATATCATAAGTAGTGAGCATTTGGAAAATTTCCATGAAATCTTGCAAGACAAGACATTTGCTAAAAGTACCATCTGTAGATTTACAATATAGAACAAGTAGACCCTTATTCTCATTTGGTAATTATCACCGTCAGCACTTGTGATGCTATAACTCATACTGTATGCCAATGAAGATGTTGAAAAAAAATGCAAAATCTGTCAAGCATGTGGTTATTTCCTTGAAGCAACATCCCATATTGTATAAAAATAAAAATACAGATTAAAAAAATTGACAATTAGGAACGATTGGGGGACATGAACAACAGAAAAAGGAAATGTGAACATGTATAAGGTATGGTATAGTGCTTAAAGGAATATGCAAATTAATAATTATCAATTGATACAATTTCATTTTTTATAAGAAGTGTATAAACAATAGTGTACTAGAGACAGCTCATGCTGCCTCATGGGAGTTGATATGGTTTGGCTGCCTCCCCAGCTATGCTGAATTGTAAGTCAATTAATCCTCTTCACTTTATAAATTACCCAGTGTTGGGTTGGTCTTTATTAGCAGTGTGAGAAAAGACTAATAAAGGAGTAAATTGTTTAACTTTTACATAGTTTACATTTAGTTATGACATGAGTATTTGCACTCTGGAATCAACAAATTCTAAAAAGGAGGGCATTTCCCTTGTTCTCAAAAGGACTAATCATTGAAAATTTAACAACACATTTATGTGTATAAATCAGAGAGGGAATAGTTTTAAACTGATTATGAAATTCATTAGTTCCTCCGTAATTCTCAATCTTTATTCTAGAATTGAAGATGCTTATTTAAATAACCTGTAAATTTCATAAGAATGTGGAGTAATTAGACTTCTTTTAAACAGGTCTAGGATATTATTATATTAAATTTTATGTGTATCCCAAACAGTAGGATAATGTATGTGGTTTGCACAAAATGGAAGAACAGGTGATACATTTCTTCATTTTCACACACTTAATTATAACAATTATTATTTTTACATGAGTAAATACTGATTATCTTTAAAAACAATGAAGTTTTTGATGTTCTTTGGAATGTACTTTCCAGCCATGACAAAGTGATGGAAGGGGGAAAAGCCCTTTATAAAATGATCAGATCTCTTGAGCTGTCACTCAATATCCCGAGAACAGCATGAGGGTAACTGACCCCATGATTCCATTACCTTTCACTGGGTCCCTCCCACAACAAGCGGGCACTATTGTAACTACAATTAAACATGAGGTTTGGGTAGGGACACAGCCAAACCATATCAAATAGCAAGTTATGATAGTCTTTTAAAAGTTTTTGAAATAATTTCAAATAGAAAATGTCAGGACGATCTAAAAACATGCTGTTATAATATTAGAATACACAAACACATTGTGTCTTTAAAACTGAATTATGAATGTTTCTTGGTTGTTGATTTTATATACAGGATTCTAAACCTCAGACACAATTGCAGAAATATTTAAATAAAGCTATTTTGATACTTATACATTGATTTAATATATGTGCTATAATTATTAATTTTTGTTATTTAAAATTATTTGTTCCAGATATTGAATTTTAACAATTTCAATTCCCATTTGCACTGACATTAAAGAAGCTAACCTTCCCATCATTCTGAAAAGTCCCAATCACTTGTAAGTTTTCAGTTCATTGCTTTCCAATATCTTGGCTACTCAAGTTCTGGTTGCCTTACAGGTATGATCTTCAATTTGTCTTTTTAGCTCTTTAACATTGTAAAAGCAGCTCTCTCCTATCTGAAATCCTTTGTGTGGATATTCAGTGTTTCTTCACCAAGTTTGGAGAAGATTCAAGAGAAAATGGGCCCAACTAAATCAATTCTTTATTCTGAAGCTTCCTACTCTTTAGCAACATGGCCCTACAGTCTCTGGTTACCTTGGTAGCTATCTTATTTTTAAAGACAGACTACTCTCGAATTTTCATCTGCATTTTATAGTTGTTCTTGATCTGCTGTGAGCTACTTAATCTTATTCAAAATCAGAACTTAAAACATTAATACAGTGAAGAAATTATTTTTTCTTCAGAAGCAAAAAATGTAGGAATTACTATAAAACCTCTTCAGAGACGATAGGGCTACTATAAAATTTGTAATGCTATCACTGTATGGAAAAGCAAATATGAGTGTTGGAGGTAGGTAAATGGCAAACTAGAGCAGAAGGGATGCTGTGAGGCTTCAAACAACATCCCACCAAACATCTTTACCTAAATTTTGAAGGCAAAATAAACATTCTAAAGTTTATTCATTTTGTTTTGTTTTGTTTTTTGTTCTCCTTCAGATCAAACATTAGATTACGGCTCTACGCACCTATGTGTGATGCTGTTATCTGTTAATAGTAACGACAATTTCTCATATATCTCATAGGAAATCATACTGTTGGCAATTTACAAAGTACAAGCACTATCTTTGAAAAGGAAGGCAAATAATTACTTGAATATTATCATTTATGGAAGGATTGAGAAATATTTAAACTGCTGTAGTGTCCTTCAGATTCAAATTATGGCTAAAGTTCTCTTGCATAAACTTTAGTTTTGAGAACGTAAAATGAGTACATATTTAATATTTTGACCCTTTTATGCAGTTTATTTGCTTTGATACCAGGATTCAGAACAGCTATCACTCTGGGTCTTCAGAAGAAAAAGTTAATCCCTTCCCATTGAGAAGTACCTCTGTAAACTTACCTTGTCATCTGGTATTTGATGTGTTTTCATTTTTGTCTAGTGGAGTACTGCATGTATGGCATTAAAGTCATCATCGTTTTCATACATTTATTTCTGTTTTCTGATTGGCACACATTTTCATGCCTATGTATTGAGGAAAATGTACCTGTCAAATATAAAATCATAAAACTCAAAATAAATGAATGAATTTAAATGATGGTGAGAAAAAAAAATAAACTTACACAAAACTGAAGACCATATAACTTCAAGCCCTAAAGTCTACTTATACATTTTAAAACGTGCAACTATAGAATGTTTCTACATTTAGAAAATAACATTAGAGGTACAGAAATTAATATACTTTATGTAGTTATACTAAACATGTCATCATTAATGATCAGTATTTTCAAATGATCTATAATTAGATGTGAATAATATTAAGTACCGAGCATATGACTAAAATAACAATACAGCATATATAAAAAGTAATAAAATGGTAATAATAATAGCAAACATAATAATGGGCTTTCAAAATATAAAACATGCTTTAAGAAAACTAAGAGGAAAGAAAAGTCATGAAAATACAAACCCATAAAAAAGGAACAATAATCCTTGTGTGTGTATGTATTCATGAGATCAACCATTTTGATTATTGTGATGTCTGTATGTATCTATAGATAAGAATGTATATATATCATAAGACAAGCAGAGGAAAGAGAATTACAATACATCAGTCATTTGAAGTCAGTTTGAAGAGTTAGTGTAAATTAGGAGTAGCTATCAATGCCTCTTGAAAGTTAGTTAACTTCCTAGTGTTGGAAATTCTTCATCCAACTTTATAAACTTTTAAAACTTTATTGAAAAGAGTAATTTATCTGAGAAAATACGTGAATTTTCTGAATGTGTCAAAACCACATCATAAGGGAAATTTTAAGTCATAAGTTTGTAATCCAAAGAATTGCTTATTTAGCATATGCTATAAATAGGTTATGCAAAAATATTTCAATTGACTTCCATTACTTGCAGATTCAAGTATAGTTTCAATATCTGAAAGTAAAAGATTATCTTCAAATACTCTGTGATGCTCATTTGATACAGCTCAAATCTCTACATCTTTTCTTCAGTTTCCTCCATCTGACATCTTACAATGTTAACATTAGCACTCAGTATTCATCTACTAATGCTCAATTCAAACAGACTAGTGTATGGTTGGTGGGAGTGTAAATTAGTACAGCCACTATGAAGAATAATATGGAGGGAGGTCCCTCAAAAACCTAAAGCAACAACCACCATATGATCCAGCATTCCCACTGATGGGTATGTATCCAAAAGAAAATAAATTACCACATAAAAAAGGTATCTTCACTCCTATGTTTACTGCAAGCACTGTTCACCATAGCCAAGATATGGAATTAACCTAAGTGTCCATCAGTGGATAAATAAATATATAAATAAATACAATGTGGTACACATTGTAGTAGGCAATGGAAAGTTATTCAGCAATAAATAAACAATCCTATCCTTTGCAACACCAGAGATGGAATTGGAGGATATTATGTTGAGCAAAATAAGCCAGGCACGGAAAGACAAATATTCACATGTTCTCACTTCTATATAGAAGCTAAAAAATTTAATCTTATGGTAATAGTAGAATGATTATTACTAGAGGCTGGGAATGGTAG
This sequence comes from Cacajao melanocephalus, assembly GCA_963573385.1. Taxonomy (NCBI): domain Eukaryota; kingdom Metazoa; phylum Chordata; class Mammalia; order Primates; family Pitheciidae; genus Cacajao; species Cacajao melanocephalus. The sequence goes on along the minus strand of CAUYLG010024544.1, from coordinate 142,818 downwards.
GGGGGAGGGATAAAGTGGGATCAGTTAATGGGTACAGAAATGCAATTAGATAGAAGAAATAAGATTTAGTGTTTAGTAACACAATAGGGCAGCTATTGTTACAAATAACTTATTGTATATTTCAATATATTAATAACTAGAGAATTGTAATTGGAATGTTCCTAACACAAAGGAATGACAACTTTTTATGGTGATGGATATTTTAATTTCCCTGATTTGGTAATTAATCATTGCATGTTTGTATCAAAATATCATATGTGCCTCATACATTTTTTAACTGTTATATATTCATATATTTTTTAAAAAACTAGTCGACTGTCTATTGAAAAAATAAAATGCATTTTAGTGTTTTTGTATTTTCACCATTGTTAAATTGGCTCCATTCTTTCATCTACCTATTCATTCATCCATTCATTCATTTAGCAAATGTCTACTAAATAGGAATACATCATATAACATACATTGATCACAAAATGTGAATAAGATACTAACAATTCCCTGACAGAACTCTGCCTTCTCACATCCTCTATACCTAAATGCCTCAAGTCCACTTTTATTAAAGTTCTCATAGGTAGTCACAACTAAAAGACATATCTTCTGAATTCACTGCAAGTATAGTTCATACTTTCCATATGTTAGGAATAAATGAGTAACATATGTTTTAAGCTGTATCTTTGTTAGATTTTGATTAAATGCCCAAGCCATTTTCTTTGATCTCATCCAAATCACAAAGTTATTAAGATCAAGAATTACATACCTCTTCATAGTCTAAAAACAATTATTTCTTAGCATCTGACACATAGCAAATTATCAATGCTATTTTTTAGGCAAGAATCTTGGTTCTAAGCAATATAAATTGTTCTCTTATTAAAGCATAAAACTAATTTTTGTAAGAATATTAAATGGGTTAATACTTAATCCAGTTACACTCCAGCTCAACAGTCAATAAAGTCATTAAATCTTTGTTTTTCAATTTCTGCAGTGAGATTAGCCTCTTTCACTGGCCAAGATTCACAACATGGAAAAATATTAGGGATATTGAATGACAGAAGTTCATCAGAGTCCTGGGTTACACGAACACCTTATTTACCTTTATTGAATATGCATTACTATAAAGAATTATCCTGGATAACTTGCTGCTACGTGCTTCTAAGACAAAAAGTAAAATAAATAAATAAATAAATAAATAAATAAATAAACTAAAGAGCTACTGTACAGCAAGAAATAAACAAAGAAACAAACAAAATAAACTGTCAGAATGAACAGGCAACCTACAAAATGGGAGAAAATTTTCACAATCTACCCATCTGACAAAGGACTAATATCCAGAATCTACAAAGAATTTAAACAAATTTACAAGAAAAACAGAAACAAAACTATCAAAAAGTCGGTGAAGGATATGAACAGGCATTTCTCAAAAGGTGACATTTATGCAGCCAGCAATCATATGAAAAAAAAGCTCATCATCACTGATCATTAGAGAAATGCAAATTGAAACCTCAGTGAGACACTATTTCATGCCAGTTAGAATGGCAATCATTAAAAAGTTAGGAGACAACAGATGCTGAAGAGGATGTGGAGAAATAGGAATGAATTCTTTTACACTGTTGGTGGGAGTGTAAAAGAAATACCATTTGACCCAGCAATCCCATTACTGTGTATAAAACCAAAGGATTATAAATCATTCTATTATAAAAACACATGCACACATGTTTATTGTGGCACTGTTTACAATAGCAAAGACTTGAAACCAACCCAAATGCCTATCAATAATAGACTGGATAAAGAAAATGTGACACATATACACCGTGGAATACTATGTAACCCATAAAAAAGGATGAGTTCATGTACTTTGTAGGGACATGGATGAATCTGGAAACCATCATTCTCATCAAACTATCACAAGAGCAGAAAACCAAACGTTGCATGTTCTCACACATAAGTGGGGGTTGAACAATGAGAACATTGATTCTCCATTGCAAGAAGATGTAAATTCTAAATTTACATAATAGTGCTAAATTAAATAAGCTATGCTTTTTAGTTTAGTAAAGGCAAACATTCTCAATTTCATAAAGAACATCTACAAAATGCCGACAGTAACCTACTTAGTCGTGTGAAACTAATTGTTTACCTGGAAATATCAGAGACAGGTTAAAGATGCCTCTCATGAATTCTATTTAGTATTATACTGAAAGTTCTAGCTAATGCAATAAAACAAGAAAAGAAAAGAAAATGTATATGGATTAGGAAGGAAAAAGTTGTCTTTATTTATATTTAACATCATTGTCTATGTAGAAATTTGAAAGAATCAACAAAAAGCTCAACTGAAACCCATAATAGATTATTGCAAGATAATAGATTATTGCAGGATATAAGGTTGTGTCCAAATATTCAATGGAGATAACTTCATAGAAATAATTTTTGGTTATTCTTCTTTTCATTGTTATTTTTTTCAAAAATTATGTTATTTTATTATACTTTTAAGTTCTGGGGTACATGTGCAGAACGTGAAGGTTTGTTACATAGTTATACATGTGCCATGGTTGTTGGCTACATCCATCACCCTGTCATCTACATTAGGTATTTTTCCTAGTGCTGTCCCTCCCCTAGCCCCACAACCCCTGACAGGCGTGTCATGTTCCCTTCCCTGTGTCCATGAGTTCTCATTTTACATTTTTGTGATATTAGATGTTCATATATATCCCCACATGTCTTTTATTCAACTAAAATAAAATAAGCATCTGAACAGCTGATTAATCCATTATAGATAAGCAATAATTCGTTCTTAAAAAGATCCCCTTCCCGTTGTCGTATTCTAATTTGTGAGCATTTAGTTTGTCTTAGCTTTTACTAAAACTTGCTCAATCTAATATTTTCAAATTATATTATGTGGACTTATATTCTATTTGTGAATAACCATAGTATTTGATTATTTTCTTCTGTTTATTTCGCCTACTTTCTCCATATTCTTTTGTAGTAAATAGATTATCTTGTCAACATAATTTCTTTTCTTGTAAGCAAAGTTTGTAAAATTATTTAGACTCAATTGGAAAAAGATGTATGAAATATAGTATTTGAAATTTCAAGGTAAATTTCAATTTTTACAGATTTCTAATGAATTTACTAACAGTAATGTACATTTTTAAATTAAAGAATGAATAAGCTTTATTTATATTGAACAATCACCGTCTAGGATATAAGTCAAAGTAGAAGAGGACAAGCCTAGAAAGCTTCACATACGCCATTTATACCTAGTGATTATTTCACTCCTGGAAGTATAAAATTGTCACAGCGAATCGTGAGATATAACTACATTAATCCCGTGGCTAAAAAGAATAACCACTGAATAGCCTTACCTATATTTACTAGTTAACTACTAGGGTATTTATCAGAGCTTTTTCATGTTTTTATGGATGTCAACATGATTCTTAGCACACTCAAACTCAAATCCAATGCTGACACATTTAAAATTCTTCTGATGTTACTGCTTTTTTATTAAAAGCTGACATCAAGCGGTAATTACTAGGTGGTGTAAAAAGACATTTAGAAATTACCTGAATAAAGTGATAATAAGGTTAGTGTCTGGACAGTCATATGGTTTTGCTGTGTCCTCACCCAAAATCTCATTTGGAATTTTAATCCCTATAGTGCCAATTATCTCCACATGTCAAGGGAGAGGCCAGGTGGAGGTAATTGAGTCATCAGGGCAGTTTCCCCCATGCTGTTCTTGTAATAGTGAGGGAGTTTTCACAAGATTTGATGGCTTTATAAGTGTTTGGTAGTTCATCCTGCATTCATCTTCCTTCCTGCCACCTTGTAAAGAAGGTGTCTTGCTTCCCCTTAGCCTTCTGACATAATTCTGTAAGTTTCCTATGGCCTTCCCAGCCATACGGAACTGTGAGTTGATTAAACCTCTTTACTTTATAAATTACCCAGTCTCAGGCAGTTCTTTATAGCAGCATAAAAATGGACCAATGCCGACAGGATATGCAAAAGGAGTTGCTTTTACTTCTTACTTTTTCTTTTCTTTTCTTTCTTCTTTGGTCAGTGAGAGAATTGGTTCTTCCAATTTCGTGATCCAATCCAGTGCCTTCTAGTCTACCATTCGTCTGTTCCAGACGGGGTGAGTGGATTCCTGAATGACTGTATCTTCTAGGGAAAGGGAAAGGTATATTAATTAGCCTGCTCAGGCTACCATAACAAAATGCCACAGACTTGGGTGGGAGGTGGATTAAACAACATAAACATATTTTCTCACCGTTCTGGAGGCTTTAAGTACAAGATCAAAGTGTCAGCAGATTTTGTTTCTTCTAAAATCTTTTTACTTGGCTTGCAGTCAGTGCCTTCTTGCTGTGTTCATATGGTCTTCATTCTGCATGGAGGCCTGTCTGGGGTGTGTGTGTGTGTGTGTGTGTGTGTGTGTGTGTCTGCATGTCTTAATGTCCTCTTATTTTAAGGAACCAATCATATCGGATTAGGGCCTGCCCTAATGACTTCATTTTAAACCACTTGTCTCTTTATAGACCCTATCTCCAAAAAAAAAAAAAGGTCATATTCTGAAATACTGGGGATTAGGGGCTTCACATATGAATTATGAGGAGACACAAGACTATAACAAGGGATAGCAGTGAAATTTATTATCACTCTTATCTGCCACCTTTGCTTCCTGCCATCTGTCCCTCTTCTTTGCTGCCACTTTGGATTCTGCTACAGTAACAGAAAATCAAACAGGACACAATTTCAGAAATGCTTTTTAGTTTATTGCCAAGCTCCTGGCATTCTCTCCCTTTCCTATAGCTTGATCAGTTTCAGCAGAGAACTATTTCCTTCCCAGATAAACCTCATTAGCAGGGTTTAAAAAAAATCAGAGTAAATCAGACTTCATCTGAGTCTCTTTATGAGGCAAAACAATTCTTCATTTGAAACTTAAATGAGATAATTTTTAGATTCTATACCATGAGTGAAAAATTAGCAAACACATTCATCTCTTAAATTTTTTCTTGATCCCAAATCTGTCTAATTAGGTTTACAGCTCTTGCTCTGTGTGATACACACACTACCATTTCTTATGAAAAGGAACAGAGCAGTGTGGGATATAAGGGACTGAAGAAAGTACCACAAATATATTAAAATTATTTTAAAAATATCCAATTCAGTGTTTCTCCAGAAAGTATTTCAGGTGTCCAGGCTGGCATCTGAATCTTACAAAAGGATAAACAATACCATTTTTTGGTAATATGTAATTAATTATAAATTAATTTAACTTGATACTCAAGCCTTTCAAGAAAGTACAAGTGTAGGAGAGAGTAATTAGAAAACTTATTAAACCTGATTCAAATTAGCAAAGTTTTGTTAATGTAAGTCAGCACCTAAATCTAAGGTTTTAAGTGAGTAATCTGTGGTTGATGGATTGTTTTTCCATTTTTAAGTTCCTTTCCTCCTTTTTTTTCCTTTTCTGATTCAGTGTTTTATTCCTCAAGTCCTTATAAGGTAATTATTTGAATACATAAATAATTTTTCATTTGTTTTTTAAAGCTCACTTTTTGGCAGGTAGTAAATTGGTAAGTTGCCTTCACAATAAGATTAGGCAATAAGGCTATCATTAGTGAATTTTCAGCTTTTTTCAGAAATGCTGATGTGGTACCTGGCAAGCTTGGTAATGACCTTGGAGGATAATGTGACAGTGTCATAACCAATACTGAACAAAAACAGTTTTAAAGGAAGTTGTTTCATTCCCTAGAGGAAGAGAAAATAATCAAAGTGTATACACTGATTTCAGATTTTCTCATTAATTCATTAGTGTCCACCTACATTTGATGCTGTTTTTAATGAAGCTTCTTTACTTATAGACTTATTCTCTCCTCCTGCTGTTCAACAGTCATTATCATCTCCATAAATAGGGATCATCCATTATTTCAAAAAATAATAATTTTGACTTTTAATCTCTAAATATGAAAATTTCACCACATTATGTGTCAAAGTGGTTACAATTAAAGTCCAGATGCTTGTCTTATCTATGCATTCAGATATATTGGTTGTTTTCCTTTGAGACTGTCAGGGAGATGTTAAAGTCACTAAGGTAATCAGAGAGAACATCTTTGGAAATATTCTTTTGAAAAAGAATGAATTGCCAGGCTCAGCCCTATAATCCCAGAAGTTTGGGAGGCCCAAATGGAAGAACTGCTTGAGACCAGAACTTGGGGACTAGTCTGGACAACATAGTCAAACCTTGTCTCTACCCAAAATAAAAAAACAAAAAATTAGCCAGCCATAGTGGGGCATGTCTATAGTCCTAACTACTTGGGAGGCTGAGGTGGGTGGATCATTTGAGCCTGTGGTGAGCTATGATAGCTCCAATGCACTCCAGCTTGGGAGAAAATGAGAGACCCTGTCGAAAACCAAACCAAACCAAACCAAACCAAAAACACAGACTAATTCCACGGGAGATGGGGTACCAAATCTCCCTAGTGTACATTTCTTATTTTATAATTTTGATTGTTTACCTTCAGCTACCATTTATTTGTTTTTATTTGTTTTTGTTGTTTTAGGACATAGGCTTGGCTGCAGTGTCAAACAGTAAAAATCTAAACAGCAAACTAAATAAATTATATATTGCTTTTGTCTATTTCTAAGCAATCTAATATTTAGCAGTCCTAGAAGACAGAGTGCTGTCATTGTGAGAGGATTCATGTTTCCTACTCTCTTGTTCAGCTATCCTTAAAAGGAACTCTTAAAGCTGGTAAAAATAGAGCACAAAAGAAATGACACAAGAAAAGACTAAAACCAACTCACCCTGTGCCTTCACCACTGGGTTTCCTGACACTGGATACTGTCTCCTCAGAAGAAGGGCACCTTTTTTCTTGGTCCAACAAGAGGAGGCACTTTTTAAAAATTTTAATTCTATCTAACGAAAAGGAATTGCTTTTCAATTCTCACAGAAACTAATCCGTGCTATCATTGCCCTTATTATGATGATTCTATCTCTCTTATCACACGTCAAAATGACATTTTTTGTATTCCTATTTCAGCTGCTCTTGAGTTTCACTGTTCATTTCTCTGTGGTGTAACCCTAATCTTCATAAAGTTAACAAACCAGACATTTATATTCATGAACGTTAGATATTAAAAGTTTTATTTGAAGCTTTTTAAGAAAATGTTTTCTAATAAATCCCTCAACTTTAATTATCTTGAGGATTAAAGCTAAAGAAAATATTTTTCCATATTTTTGGAGGCATTTTTTAATAATAAAACCTCCAGGCAAAACTCAGCTCTGTAAATACTTGTTAATATTTTATCAAATTAACACAAATTGATTTAAGTTTATAACCATTTTACAGTTCTGAATTATGTCAGGCTCCATTCATTGCAGCCTACAGTGAAACTTACATTAAATCTTATTTTGGTGCTTGTTTTTAGAATTTGTTTTATTATTTATATAAAATAGTATGAGTATGCAATTGTTTTTAAGTTTCACAAATCAAATAAAAGTATATGACATGACCCCAGGTCAAGAAACAGAATCTTGCAATATTTCAGAATTCTGACTTTGCCCTCTACAAACCACTACCCTCAAGTGTAATCAATATTCTGACTACTAATATCTGTTAGTACGTTTTTCTGAGGGGAAACTTATAATAAAAATGATCATACAATATGAACCCCTGTATAACTATTTTATTCTACCTTACATGCGTAGATTCATCTATATTATTGCATGTTAATTTATTTTATGTATCCTAATTATAATAATCTATTGTATAAATGTAATACAAATAATATATCTATTTTGTGTTGATATACTTTTGATTAGTTTCCCAATGTGGGAGTCTTGGAAATAATGATACTATGTGTTCTTGTACATGGTTTTGGTTAAACATTATATGCATAATATTCAAATTTTTTCATTAACTTTCATGTTTTCTTTTAGGATAGACAGACAATAACTTTCCGTCTTTTAGGTTTGAAACATTTATTTCACTTTCATTTTTGAAGAATGTTTCAGTTGGCTGTAGAATCCAATATGCCTGTTATTTTGTCAATCTTTTGGGATATCTTTTCATCTACTCTGGTTTCTATTATTTCTCTGAAAATGTTAGTGTTTACCCTACCATTGTGCCCTTGGAGGGTAGCAGTTTTTCTCCAAAGTTAACTGCTTTTATTATTTTCATAGTTCACTTTTCAGTAGTATTATTGTGATGTGCCTAAGTTTATTTAAGTGCATGAGGGTGAGTTGGCAGAGGAGGTAAAAAAGAGTGTTTAAACTTAGAATTGATTGATAGTCTTAATTCTGTGAGTTAATTTGCAAGGGGTTTGGAAAATTCTCACCTACTATCTTCTAAAACAACTTCTCTCATCCTTTGGCACTCCAGTTGTCTGTATACTAGATCTTTTGAGTCTATCTCATGTATTTTATTTCATTTTTTACACTGTACTTTAGGTGACTTCTATTGCTGTGTCTTCCATTTGTGAAATGAAACTTACTCAGTGGCCATGGTGAATGAGAAAAGGGCAATGACGCCTTCTTTGTGCCACACAAGGAAGGCTCCAGACAAGCATCCTGCTCACACCTCTGAGCTAGGATGGTTCCTGTAACCTGAGGTGAGACACTGTCACCAGCCACCCAAGAGGGGCATCCAACAGGGACTTCTGGTTTGGGCCTGGAAGTTACCCAGTCATACTCAGGTATTTTCAACCAATCAGGACTGAACAAATTTGGATTTCTCATTTGCATATATGGACCTGATTGAAGGCTGGAGCAGGAACTTTCCTTAAGCCAGACTCACTCTTTGTTCTGTAGAGCACACTATTAGTTTACATCAGAGGCTGGGTTCCCTGATCTGCAGATTTCATTTATTTGTTTATTTATTTATTTTCAGAAAATAAAGTTCTTCTTTGTTTTTGTTTACTTTGCAAATTACAATTATCTGTGACGACAATGTCCTATCTTTATTTTTTAACTCTTTGTCTATATTCTTTGTCATATTAGGCATAGAATTTTAAAGATTCCTTGTTCAACTATAATATCTGGATCAACCATGAGTAAGGTTTCTTTCCCTAGGATTATCATATTTTCATTCATCTTTCTATGAATAACAATCATTTTTTGGGATATTCTAGAAAGGGTCCATTAAGACTGTAAATAACATTATATTCTATCAGAAAATATTTCGTGTGTGTGTGTGTGTGTGTGTGTGTGTGTGTTAGGTGTACAGGATGAGAAGCTGACAATATCTAATTGGTAAGTGTGCTAGGTTGAGTCTAGAAAACAACCTAAACATATTCATTCCACCCTTGTGTTCCTGGGACAGAAATCTTTCAGGTTTCTAATTGGTCTTGGCATTTTCTCCACACTGTCAGGTACATGAATAAAACGTAGATTTGGCCTTTCATGTAATCCCATATTTCTTGGAAGCTTTGCTCATTTCCTTTCACTCTTTTTTCTCTAATCTTTCTATTCAGCTCCTCAGATCTGAAGCTCTGTAAGAGTATGTTATCTGCCCTTAGCACATTGTAGCCATGATTTTCCACCCTCAATTCCACCAGAAACGTTTTGAAAGACCTTTCAGAGTAAAACATTTACATTGAGAACAACATTACTTTTGATATAGAATAAGAAATAGATGAATGATGAAGATGATTATAGTAGACAGTTAAATTAGAATAGAGATAAGACAGCATGAAATAGTTAAGGAAAGGATAGTAATTAAGCAGTGTTTCAGTTTCAGTGTTAGGCAGTGTATGACCTACATATGTGTTTGCTAGGGTTGCTATAATAAAGTACCAGAAATTCGGAGCCTTAGAAAAACAGAAATTTGGAGACTAGAAGTCCAAGATCAGGGTTTTGGAAGGGTTGATTCCTTCTAATGGCTGTGAAAGAGAAATATGTTTCATGCTTCTCTTCTGTCTACTGGTGATTTTTTTATGCTTATCAGTGTTCTTTGTTTCTGTTGCATCACCTCAATATCTCCCTTCATCTTAATATGTTGTTATCCCTCTGTGTATGTCTGTCTTTATAGTTCTATTTTACATAAGAATATCAGTTATATTATATTAGGTGCCTATTTATTCCAATATGGTCTCATTTTAATTAAATTTCCAAATAAAATCACATTTGAGGAAATCGGGGGTGAGAACTTTAATATATGAATTTTTAGAGGAAAAATTAACACAAAAAATGTGATATATCTCTTGAGAAGTAACTGTGGCTTTAAAAACTTTGGAAGTTACCAAAGAAAATGAAAAAGAAAAAAAAAACCTTTGGATGTTATTCTAAAATTGAAAATATTTTATGACTTATAAGATACAAAATGATATAAAAATATAATAATAGCTGCAATGTGGAAAATGGATTAGGGTGAAGTAGGATTGCAGGGTAGAAAACCTGGAGGTGAGGAGAAAATTTAAGAAACAATTAGTGTGATTAAATAGAAATATAATGATGTTTTGGAGAAGAATAGTGGTACAAATAATAAATAAAAATAGATTATATGGTGTATAGAATTTGGTACCTTCCTGGGACAGAACACCAGGGAAAAGGGGCAGTTGTGAGTTCTGCTGCAGCAGACTTAAATGTTCCTGCCCGTCAGACCTAAAGGGAGCAAAGGACCTCCCAGCACAACATTTGATCTCTCATAAGGGACAGACTGACTCCTCAAGCAGCTGCCTGATCCCTGTATATCCAAAAAGATATCTCATACAGGAGAGCTCTGGCTGACATCTGGCAGGTATTCTTCTGGGACGAAGGAAGGAAACAGGCAGCAATCCTTACTGTTCTGCAGCCCCAGAGGGTGAATCCCAGGCAACAGGGTCTGGAGTGGACCTCCAGCAGTCCTGCAGCAGAGGGGACTGACTGTTAGAAGGAAAACCAAAAAACAGAAGTAGCTTCAACATCCACAGAAAGGACTTCCACTCAGAGACCCCATTCAAAAGTCACCAACTTCAAAGACCCAAGGTAGACAAATCCACGAAGATGGGAAGAAACCAGTGCAAAAAAGGAGGAAACACCAAAAACCAGAACACCTCTCCTTCTTCAAGGGATCACAACTCCTCACCAGCAAGAGAACAAAACTGGATGGAGAATGAGTTTGAAGAATTAACAGAGCAGGCTTCAGAAGGTGGGTAATAACAAACTTCTCTGAGCTAAAGGAACATGTTCTAACTCAATGCAAAGAAACTAAGGACCTTGAAAAAAGATTAGATGAAATGCTAACTAGAATAACCAGCTTAGAGATGAACATAAATGACTTAATGGAGCTGAAAAACACACCATGAGAACTTCAAGAAGCATACACAAATTTCAATAGCCAAATCAATCAAACAGAAGAAAGAATACCAGAGATTGAAGATCAACTTAATGAAGCCTTCATTATTTCTGGTAAGCTGGAATGTTAGCGGAACATATACATATAAGTAAGCTTATACATGAACAAAATGAATAAAACTGTCTGTTACTGTGAAAGCTTGGCATGTTAATACTTTTATGTATAGCTGTTTCTACTTGCTAGGAAGATGGACATCTCTTTTTACACATCACAAGGGGGCTAGCATAAAAATATGGTTAATATCTTAAAAACTGCAGTCTTCAATATGACTGTGATGATAAAAAATTAAGGAAAACATATCCATCAAAGTTGTAAACCTTAGGAAATCACTCAGTAATTAAATTTATTCAAACTCTTAAACAAAACAAAAGCATTAAAGTTGATGGCCTGGGACATGTTATTTAAAGCTAATGCGGATTATAAAGTAAAGAACAACTAGTAAAGAAGAGATTAATTAAAACCTACTACATTTTGAAACCAATTCAAAAGAACTCAAGTGAAATTCATTGCTTGGCATCAGTGAAACGCATGAGAAATGACTGTGAGAATCTTAGAGACACGCAGTACAGTAAAAAATAATGCATCCTTGTAAATATCATTCATTTCCAGACATTTATTTGAAAGTAAAAGAGTAGTAGGACAAAAATGTAGCCAACATGTAAAAATTTCCAATAATACATTGAGAAGCAATGTAGTAGAATTGATAAAGAGCATAGGCTGTGCCGATAGAGAGATCTTGTTTTAATCCCTAGCTGATTTCTTGATAACTAAGTGAATTTCTGCTTCTTGATACTGTATTTACAAAAGTGTAAAATTATATGTGCCTGATGCTCAAGGTAGTTTATGTAAATGAAGTGCTGTTTGTGAAGTATTTGGCAAATGGTATGTTATGCCCATAAATGATAGGAGACAAGCTTGGATAAAATATAAAAAAATAAATTCCATTATTTTATCTTAAGCCTTTTCAATATCATGAAGTTTATTTCATAATATGCAAATAATCCATATGTGAGAAAAAGAATGAGTTGATCAGGTATTCTATAGTAATTATTTATACATTCTAATATCACTTTTAATCCTGCTTCCAATGAGCTTTACAACTTTAAGAATATTTTTTATGGCCAGGCACAGTGGCTCATGCCTGTAATCCCAGCAGTTTGGGAGGCTGAGGTACGTGGAACACCTGAGGTCAGGAGTTCCAGACCAGCTTGTCCAATATGGTGAAACTCCATCTCTACTAAAAATACAGAATTTAGCCTGGTGCAGTGGTGGGCACCTGTAATCCCAGCTGCTTGGGAGGCTGAGGCAGGAGAATCACTCGAGCCCAGGAGGCAGAGGTTGCAGTGAGCCAAAATCATGCTACTGCACTCCAGCCTAGTTGACAGAGTGAGACTCTATCTCAATAAAACAGAAAAAAAAGAGTATTTTTTATTTCCTTGGGCATGGTGTCCCATTTCTGTTGATTCAAAGTTGTACAAATGTAAGCATCAATCAGGAGAATTTCTGCAAATAGATTTTACACATATGTAGACACTTATTTTAAAAAACATTGAATGTGTACTGCTTTTAGTGCATAGAATCTATTGGTTAGAATAAAAATAAGCATAAATTACTAGAAGGAGAAAGATAGCACACTGAAGTTGTAGCAGAACTTCATTATATATTAGCAGATATAAATACATAACAATTGAAAGGTATAACATGAGATAGAAACTGATAAATTAACAAAGTTTGTGCATCACAGCTTAAAAAAAAAACATAAATAGAGGAGAAGTAAAGGATAACTGCTAAATCTGTCCTCAAAGTTTGGAATTTAATCGAGAAGATTCATCAACACCTGATTAGCATTATTCAATACCTTCCAAACAAAAGTTATTGGCTCTAGATTTAAAAAATAGCTATCTATCTATCTATCTATCCATCCTTCTAGATATCTGATATGATTTAAATATAATTAAAATTATGAACCATATGTTGAAGTAACCTCTGTAATAGCAAATGTTAGTTTTTGCAGGTGTGGCCAAAGAGACCATCATCTCTCTAACTGAGGTGTGTAACTCTTAGTCTTCCTACATACAAATATTATTATTTAATGTTGCAGATCAGGCTCTCTGGAAACAAAAGTTTGAAGTAAATATACTAGGAAATGACCTTATGATCAATAATTGTGAGAGAAAATAACAAAGGTAGAATTGGGCAGAAGAAAAGTACTGATACATTTCAATTATAACAAGACGTTTGTAAAACCACGGGAGCACTCAGGAGCTGGGATATCCCTTCATGTATTCCCTTTGTTGGAGAGACTTATTTGGGCTTTTAAAACTACACATGCACCAGTATTTGGATGAAGTCTGTTTCTCAGAAATGAAACATGAATTTAGGTCTGATAGAAAATAATTCCAGAAGCTCAGGTGTTAGTTCCTGCAGTTTTGGAGGGAGAATTTAGGCAGTGTAATGCAGCACAAGTGAGAGACTGAATTTAAATAAATAATAAATAGCAAGATGATATATGACAATGAAATTCGGAATTCTGTCTTTTTTGTTGTTGTTGTTGCAGTCTCAGAGTCTCGCTCTCTCGCCCAGGCTGGAGCACAGTGGCGCGACTTCTGCTCACTGCAACCTCCACCTTCCTGGTTCAAGCAATTCTTCTGCCTTAGCCCGCTGAGTAGCTGAGACTACAGGTTCAAACTACCACGCCCGGGTTATTTTTTGCATTTTTAAATGGGAGACGTGGTTTCACCATTTTGCCCAGGCTGGTCTCAAACTCCTAAACTCAGGCAATCCACCCGCGTCAGCCTCCCAAATTGCTAGGATTACAGGCATGAGCCACTGCGCCCAGCCAGAATGATGAGTTTTATTCGGTGCAATGGATCCCCAGGTTACAGATCAAGTAACCTGAGCATGCCCAGATGAGCCAAGCATGCCCGATCTCTGACAGAGCCTGCTGGAACAAAATAGTCAACCACAGGGGCTGGAACAAAAAAGCCAACTGCAGGTGGAATTAACTGGATCGGGATTGGGGAATGAGTATTGGAATATGAAGAAATGTATTCCCTATTTTGTTGCAGATCTGGCTCTTCTCCTTTGCATGATCTAATGAGATCATGCCTCATTGCATTTTCCTATCACTCCCATTGTTACTCTGCCTATAACACCTGACCCCAGACCTCACCTAGGTGAAACGGATCTTAATGTTGCCTCCTGTCTTCTTGCCAGTTGAATTATAATAATGCTTTTTCTCTCCTCAAAGGCTAGTGCAGTAGTATTGGCTTCTATGCATGTCACAAAGTGAACGCATTGAATAGTAACCTTGTTTTACTGTTTCCCCACCTAATGAAAAAAAATTCTTCTACGGCAACCCAGACTGGAATCACTAGATCTTCTCATTAATCTGTAACTGTTTTTTTTTCTCTGAGTTTGTTAGTGACCTCCTAATTATGGAATGTTTGTATATATTTGCAAGGATAACATCTGATCTGTCTGATACATTTGCACTATTCAATGCACCTAGTTTTTCCTATTTTTTACAAAAACTCTGTCCTTGCTCTAACTGGGTGGACATCATCAGATACTATTTTGTATCTGGCGTTTATTTGGGGGGGAACCTTCTCTTCCACTAAAATGTAAGTTTCATACAATGAGGAACCATATCTGCTTTGCTCCTGTGTTAGTCCATTCTCACAGTGTTATGAAGAAATACCTGAGACTGGGCAATTTATAAAGAAAACAGGTTTAATGGACTCACAATTCTGCATTGTTGGGGAGGACTCAGGAAATATACAATCATGGTGAAAGGTGACAGAGAAGCAAAAAGGCACATCTTACACGGCAGCAGGCAAAAGTACATGCGTCAACACAGGAAAAACCTACCAATTATAAAACCAAAAACTGTCAGATACTGTGAAAATTCAATAACACTCACTATTATGAGACCAGCATGGAAAGGACCATGCCCGTAATCCAGTCACTTTCCACCAGGTCTCTCCCTAAACACCGGAAAATTATAATTGAAGATGAGATTTGGATAGGGACACAGAGTCTAACAATATAAGCTCCCTGCTCTATTACCAGATTTCAGAAATGTGTGTGAATCTTAGTAATCAAACAATTAAAATTTTCTGAGTAAATACATGAATGTATAAATCATTTTTATTGTATTTTGAAATTATTTTTCTTATTTTTTCCCAAATCAGATCTACTCTCTTACTGAGTTGTCTTTTTCACTGAAGGAAATTCTCATTCAGCCAAGTATTCAAGTCAAAACATTATAAGTAATTTTCTACCCATAATAATTAATCACCAATTACTTAATTTTTATTTCTTAATTACTGAATTTGTTCTCTTTTCTATAAACCTATAGTCAGAGTTTCCTTTCCTCATGAAGCTAATTTTTTTAAGTCATCAGTACCTAGTCTCAAGATATACCATAACAAATTTTCTTACATGTCAATTATAATTGAGATAATATATAAGATGCTCTCAAGATTGAAATTCAAGTTGTTTTGTTTGTCATTACATTAAATATCTATTAGACAAATGGAAGTAGAAAAGTGACTGAATGTCATACAGTCATTTATAGGTTTTATGTAGTGAGTGAACAGATCATTCTCACCATAATAACCACAGTACCTATTATAGGTCATGATACAGTTAGTAATTATTAGTTGTTACATTGCTTATCTAAAATTTATGTTTGTAGTGTCTACACAGCATCAATATCTTTTGTTTTGAAATAGACTAATTATCAAATTACAACATGTTACTAATCATTTTAGTTAATGATAATTTTGTCATCATTTTAATTATAGAAAATTATATAATAATGTGCATACAGCAGCTTTGAGTAATACTTCACCCCACTCCAAAATTACTTTTCACCTCATCAAAAGCCTTTAGACAAAATTTGTTTTATTCTTAAATATATTTTTTCCCTTTCACATATTGCGGAAAAGCCAAATAATGCTTGTTTTATTACCAGCCCTATCCTTCATTTTGAAATTCTAACAAGGCATAAAATTATTAATTCCATGTATTTATCAATTCTGATAATATTGTTTGTTCTCCTTTCTCCAATTAAGAGCTACTAGAGCTGCTGTTTTTGCTGCCCCAATCTCATTGTACACCTTAAGGAAAAATAAGCCCTAATTTTCATCTAAAGAACTAACTCCTCTCCCTCTCATTTCATATCATCTAATGAAACTGACTATGCCAGCACACAGGTGATAAAGCATTTAATTTTCTAATTACGCTATCAGTGTATAATTATGAACTAAAATGTTATAATAAAATCTGAAAATTCCATATATCACATGTTCTGAGAGTAACTGGTTTACATAAGATAATCTGGTGACAAAAGATTTATTTCTATCACTCTAACAAAGATTCTTAAAAGATTGTTATTTAACTCAGAAAATGAGTAAAACATAATTGATTATGTTTTATGTTGCATTAGTAATCTAGTTCTCATTGATTAGATTAGTCTAGTCTAGCTATTGAATATTAAATTAATGTGTTATATAGTATTTTTTGTCAATTTATTTTAATAAAATTAATTATTAGTTTATTGTGTAGACTACTGATACTCTCAGGAATGCAATAATAGATAGATTATACTAACCAAATTAATTCATATAGTCTATTATAGGGGAAATCCATATAGAAATTGAAAAATTTGGAAGTCTTATTTAGGAGCTGACCATAAGCCTTTCCCCATAGTACCTTATCAACAAATCAGAGACACTATTTAAATGCTGAAGGCAACCATCGTAAAATTTCTATTATATGAGATGTTTAACCACAGAAGCTATAAACCCTTTAAACAGGTTCCCATTAGAAATGTATGCAAATATAATGCCCCGCCTGCAGTTCTGAACTCAGATTTTCTCATTGTATATATCTACAAAAATAACAACAAACTGCTATTTAAATCCTTGCATTTAGAATTGCTTGTTTCCCATTAACAAATTCTAAGTGATGTATTTTTCATAAATTATCACTTAGCATTTTTAGAAACTATCTATAATTCATTAATAAAGTAGAATATCATATCTCTGTAAGCTTTCCCTCAAGTATTATCAATATTTCTAATTTTATGCAGATACATTTCAGTTCAGTAATAAGTTTTGTGAATTCTTACTGTGAATCCATTTGATGATTAAATTGTGGTCTTAAAGTATTAGCTTTTAGTTGGGCAGACAGTAAAAGGCCTCCAATACGCTAAGTGGCTAATGGAAGTGTCCAAATATAAAGTATTTTATCATGTTGTCCCTTTGTTCTATGTAAACATTGATTTTAAATAGGCAGTGCTTGAGTAACCTGTAATAAAACTAAATGGTATAGACAGTTTATCTATGCATTTCTAGTTTATAAATATAAGCCAGAGGATATATGAGTACATAAGCAACCTAATAGTGGTGTTTTATTACTTGTTTCAACTCAGAACTTGGCTATATATCCAGCTAATACCAAAATCTAATTTTATTAATTCTATAAGTTTTTTTATTCTCCATATAATGCTTAAATAGTGAATAATTATATGTTTTAAATATATATAATAATTAATGTGTTATACATAGTAGGGAACAATTATATACATACATATATACACAATTTTAAAATTATTCTGATAGTATAAAAACAATTATCAAGCAAGGATGCTCCATGACTTTGGTGGGGAAAGATATGGACATATGCATTTCATTTCATACATTTGCATTTTAAGACACCTGGTCACTCTACAAACACAAAAATTCTTAAATATTTTACATTTTTGACTAACATAGTGACTGTCTTTTTCAATTGAAACTACAGTTTAACATTTTCACCTCCTAGATAAAAAAATTACCAAGACATCCAATCATCTAATTGCCTTTGATCCCCCCTCCCCCATCAGCATCTAGTATAGAATCAGCAGCAATTTCTATATATCCTTCTTGGAATCTCTTTTAAAACAAGACCCATCTGCAAGCCAAGAAAAAAGCCCTCACCAGTATTTGAGCATATAGAAGCTCTGATCTCAAACTTCCAGCCTCCAGAACTGTGAGTTAGTCAATTTCTGTTGTGTTAGTGATCCAGTCTGTGATATTTCGTTATTGCATTCCAAATTAAGATAACTTGTAAAACTGGCACTGCATAATGTAAAAATGAGTGGTAAAATTCATGTTAATGATTTAAATTTGTGTTTAGTAAGAATGACATTAAACAGCAAGTAAAAAGCACCCTGATAACCCTAGACAGATGGAAAAGTTTGAATGCTGTTAAGAGCACAGTTTTTTTCTGCTTTATGAATTACAGTCATTACATTTTCATTTTACACTGAACCCCTCCCCTCCCTTCCCCTCCCTCCCCTCCCCTCTCCTTCCCTTCCATTCCCTTCCCTTCCTTCTCTTTCTCTCTTCTCTTCTCCTCTCTTCTCCTCTCTTCTCCTCTCCTCTCCTCGCCCCCTTCCTGCTTTCCTGCCTTCCTGACTTTCTGCCTTTCTTTCTGTCTGTCTTTCCTTCTGTCTTTCTTTCTTGCTTGCTGAATTTGGGATCTAAATATTCAATAGAGCCTATTAGTCTGAAGTTTGTATTGAACTCCAAGGAATTTGAATTTTGATGGTTGCGTTTGTCCTTGATGAAATCTGGCCTCTAGTTGTCTGTTACAAGATTTCTATTATCTATCTGATTTTTCTTTTTTGGTACATGTATATTCAGTGTCTTAATTTATCAGATTAAAAGAAAAGTCTTTGGGGAAGAAAAGAGAATAAGTTCAATTGATTTAATCTTTTGCATGATCTCATGGCTAATGAATTCAATGTTTCTCAGAACAATATATTTGAGACAAACTTAAGACAAATTTTGCTTCACGTCACTTTTCAATTCCTTTTGGAATTTCTCTCTATCCTAATTGTTCTTTGTCTCCAAGGACTATATTTTGTAGCTTTATCTTCTCAGGGCTGTGAATTGATGGGGGAGTCACAGTTGCTGGGAGCTGGTATTTGGTGAAGTTAAAATGATACATGGTTTTGAGACTGCGTTTCACTCTTGTCACCTAGGCTGGAGTGCAATGGCATGATCTTGGCTCACTACAACCTCCGCCTCCCAGGTTCAAGCAATTCTTCTGCCTCAGCCTCCGTAGCAGCTGGAATTACAGGCATCTGCCACCATTCTCGGTTAATTTTAGTATTTTTAGTAGAGACAGGGTTTCACCATGTTGGCCAGGATAGTTTCCAACTCCTAACCTCAAATAATCCACCCATTTTGGCCTCACAAAGTGCTAGGATTACAGGCATGAGCCACCACGTTCCCCCACACCACCACCCGCTGCCCCCTGAACACTATTCTTACTGACTACTGCAGTCCTCATGAAATCTTCTCTAAAGCTGCATTTCTTCTGGGTCAATTACATGTGTTCTTCCCATCTTTTTGGTATAATATTAATGAATATAACTATCTAACTTATTTACTTCAACAACTTTACAGATTGCAGTTGTAGAAAATTTCCATGTGAACAAATGAATAAGGTTTTCACTTGAAACCTACCTTAGAACAAAAAGGAAAGACAATCCAAATATTCAAGGACTTGAATTTTTATTTTATGCTGAGACTTCCAAACACTGTTAGATATAAAAATTATCTCCTCACAAGACTTCGCAGATCTTAGAATAAAAAAGAGAAAAATCAAGAATCATCATGAGGAAATGTTGTGTTTTTTAAAAGTAAAGCCGAGATTATTGTGTTTAACATTAGGGCACAATTCCCCTTTTTTTCCACATATTACTAGGATAAAAGATTTTTAACCATGCAATCTTGATGGAAATGTCAAGGGCATACAATATTCTTTCTAATGTTAGTTGTAGTGACTTTGGACTCCTTATTTTGGCAAAATAAGCTTTCTTGAATCCAGGCGTCTTCCAGTTTTTACAGAAGAATAATCAACGTTACAGTGATAATTTCCTATCTATTGGTGGCTAGCTCCTTCTCACTAACACACACATGACAGAAATTATTTTGAGGGAACACAGATGTGGGAATTTGCATAGATTTCAAAGCAGCTATTAGAAATATGTATTCAAGTAATGCAAAAACTTAAATGTCTAAAGAATACAAAAAGGGTATATTGACAATGTCTCATTAAATAGATAATATTAATATGTAGAAATTATAAATAAAAAGCAACTAGAAGTTATGAAGTTGAAAGTATAATAACTGAAATGAAAAACTGACCAAACAGGCTCAACAGTAGATTTAAGCTGGCAGCGTAATAATCAACAATCTTGAAAATAGATTACTATATATTATGCAATATAAGGAACAAATGGAATAAAGAATGAAGACAAAAGTGGACACCATTAAACACATTAATATAAGTTAAAAGGGAGCACTAAAAAAATAATAGCAAGGAAAAAGGAGAGAAAATATTGAAAGCCAAAATGACTTAAAACATCCTAAATTTAATTAGAAAATTATTGTAGCTTAATGAACTCAAAGTAATATATAAATAAAAACAGATACACACAAAGACAACATCATCAAAACGTTAAAATCTAAATCTAAAGACAAAATCTTGAATGTAATAAGAGAAAATATTACATCACACACAAGAAAAGCTCAGCTCAGAAATACCAAGCGCTGACTTCTCATCAGAAAATAAAATGAGGATACTGGTAGAAAGATGACATATTCACAATGCTGAAACAAAAAACAAATCTGTCAAGCAAGAATTCTCTGCCACCTGCATAAAAGACATTCTAAAAACAAATACACAAACAAAAAAGTTGTTCAGGGTGAAAACAAATGATACCACATTTTTATTTAAATACACATAAAAAAGGATTCACTAAAGATAATAATATGAGTAATTATAAAATACAGTATAGTTACATATTTCTTCTCTTTTTTCTTCTGAACTAATTTAAAAAGCAATAGTATAAAACAATATATACACAATTATATTTTGGGCTTATGTAAAAATATAACATATTTGAAAAAAAACAAACAAGTCAGGTGGGTCAAAACAAAGCTAAGCTTGAGAGAGAAAGGGATGCCAAGTGATAATTTTAAAACACATGAAGAAATTAAGAGAAACAGAAATGATTGATGTGTAGATGAGTATGTTTGTGTCTCTGTGTGTGTTTACATAACTTGTATAACAATTATAGCACATAGTGTGTGTCGGGCAGGGGGAAAGGAAGGACTAGAGCTATAGAAAAGTAAAATTTCTGTATTTAAATGTAACTAAGTTTATATATTACTGAAGTTGATTTTCATAAGTTAAGACATACATGTCTCAGAATACTCTCTCTCTAGAAGGCCCACAGTGCCTCAGAGAGAGGTTGTTACAGAACTGTGATGTCTCAGGGAAAAAGAAGAGAGTAGAGGGTGCATCTAACACACTTTTTTTTTTTAAAGGTGATATGGGTGTTTGATGAAATAATTTCTACATGGCACAATTTGAGTTGCTAACAGGATCTGACATACTCTCAATTCCTGCGGCAAGTAATAACAAAAGAGGTCTCTGTAGTATGATGTTGCTTCAGAGAACCCATGTTACAGAAGACAGAAATCAGAAGAAGCAAGAGGTCACAAGCCTTGGAAGGAAATAATCAAACACACCCTTCTAATTAGGAATCTACATGCACAAATCCAAGTCAGACACATGCACAGAAAAAGTAACTACTGTTACTGGTTTATTGCAATTCTCCTGCCTCAGCCTCCCGAGTAGCTGGGACTACAGGTGCACTCCACCACACCCGGCTAATTTTTGTGTGTGTGTTTTAGTAGAGACAGGGTTTCACCATGTTGCCCAGACTGGTCTCAAACTCCTGAGCTCAGGCAATCTGCCCGCCTCAGCCTCCCAAAGAGCTGCGATTCCAGGCGTGAGCCACCGCGCCTGGCAAGTATTTTTGCCTTTGATGGGCACTGAGAGAATTTCTGGGTTGGGGTTCTTATGAGAAGGGCTAATTTGAACATTCTTGAATATGTCCACGGATGTATATCTATACTTGTTTCTGTTGAATGCATAAATAGTAGTAGTATAGAGCAAAATAATAGGTTGTGGAAATGAACATTTTTAAAGTATACTGGTAGCTTTGCTAACTGATTGTATCAATTTACATACCACAAAGCCATCTCTATGACACTGGTTATTCCATATTTACCGAAATTCGCACCTCCTTGATGACTAAGATGACTATTCACCTTTTTATAAGTTTCTTGGCAATCTGGACATATCACAATTTTTAAGTTATTTGGGAATTGTTTCTTCTTTTTCTAGGATCTGATTTATTTTTTCAGATTAGAACAATAATCTTTTCAAGTTGTAAATCAAGTATTTTCTCAACTCTATTTAAAAAAAACAAATCATACAAACTCCAAAGATTTATTATTTTTGCTTAGAATAACACCCATACACCCTAATACTGTATAAAATTTGCTACATAAAATTATCTCCTTTCTATTCTGCTGCACCCACACTATGTTTACTACTATTCTCAGGTTACAACAAATGTTTATTCTTGTAGCTATTGTTATTTTCATTTTACTCATTGGAGTCTTGGTTCTTCTTTATTTTAACCTTCTAGTTACTATCTCAAAAATTACATTTCTACTCAGTTGTCATGTAACAAGATATGCTTTTCCTAATGAAACTAGCATTCCTTGACATTGATTTTACTCCGAATAACTAGTAATTTATTTTCTTCGGTTCACTTATCATTATCTAAAATTATCTTATTTTTTAAATATACTTCAGTGTGTCAACAGCATCTATATCTGTATCAAACACGTAATAAATACTTGACACATTTCAAATAATTAAGTGACAAATATATATTATACATTTTTCATGAGTTATTTTTCTCCTGACCCATTTTTCAGTTGATACATTCTCCAAAAATAACAGAAAAAGTTGATTGATTAAACCTCTGAAATATTTATTGCACTAATTCCTTAATCTACCATCAGTTTAGAATGGAGGCCTGGAAAATTTCCTGTCACAGTTGAATTGCTGGTGACTGAAGAAAGCTTTGAGAAGCGTCTCATGTTAAGTATTTATAATTACAAAGTTAATTATGGAAAGCACAGAATGATCTATGGAAAAGGTTGGAAAGCTCTAGCAACATGCTGGCACTCATGCCTTCTTCATTCATTGCCTGTGAGCCCTTGGAAAATATATACAATTTTTTAATGTGTCTGATTTAACAGGTCTATAAAATAAGAAATGAATATAATTCTTAATGCCCATTTTGGTTCCAAAATTTTATAACTCTATGATGTAAGCAACTACTTTTTAAACTTATTACGCAAAGAGTGCTGGAAAATTAATGCAGTTGAGAATTTTGCATCACTTATTTAGATGTATGTATCCTATTTTCTTGATAGTTAATTTGGCACACACCCCCACACTCACGTGTGTATATATCATAGTAAAATAATTCTGCTTTATCAGCTACCAGTTGATTCTTTAGTTCAGGCATCAAAATATAGTTTTAATAAGCAATGATGAACCACACAGCTTTAGAGTGATATTTTTTCTACTCACCTATTGCAGGTCAATTGATTATGGTTCTTATCCTATGACGGTTAAATTCTCAGCCATATCAATCTCATTTTTTTTTTTTTTTTGAGATGGAGTCTCTCTCTGTTGCTAGGCTGGAGTGCAATGGTGATCTGGGTTCACTGCAACTTCTGCCTCCTGGGTTAAAATGATTCTCCTGCCTCAGCTTCCCTAGTAGCTGGGACTACAGACCCACGCCACCATGCCCAGCTAATTTTGTATTTTTAGCAGACACGGGGTTTCACCATGTTGGCCTGGATGGTCTTGATCTCTTGACCTCATGATTTTCCTGCCTTGACCTCCCAAAGTGCTGGGATCTCAAGTGCTCCCTTTTAAGTACAATGCACAGCCAGCTGCAAAACTGATTTCACACTTAATGTGTGCTTCTGTTTGATTTGTAGTTTTTCATTTTGTGACTATTTACTTATCATTGTGTTTGTTATTTTACATACTCGACTTTAGAATAGGTTGTACAGTTTATATAATAACTCATCTCTTTCCTGAATGGAATCACAATATTTGTTTCTTTTCTATGTAAATCTAGATAAACATAATGGATGGTAACCATGTGTAGACCTTTTTGTTAGCCCTAAAAGTGCCTGTAGAGCATAGAATGTAAGACAGGCTTCAGAATGTAGAAAGCAAGAAAAGAAAGGTAAGATAGAAAGAAAAATAAAAACCCTAGAAGAAAACCTACGCAACAGCATTCAGGACATAGACATAGGCAAGGACTTCAAGGCTAAAACACCAAAAGCATTGGTAATAAAAGTCAAAATAGACAAACGGGACCTAATTAAACTCCAGAGCTTCTGTACAGCAAAAGAAACAATCATTAGAGTGATCTGGCAACCAATAAAATAGGAAAAAATCTTTTGCAATCTACCCATCTGACAAAGGGCTAATATCCAGAATCTACAAAGAACTAAAACAGATTTACAAGAATAAAACAAACAAACCCATTCAAAAGTGGGTGAAGGATATGAACAGACACTTTTCAAAAGAAGACATATATGAGACCAACAAACATGTGAAAAAATGCTCATCATCACCAGTCATTAGAGAAATGAAAATCAAAACCACATTGAGATACCATCTCATGCCAGTTAGAATGGCGATCGTTGAAAAATCTGGAGACAACAGCTGCTGGAGAGAATGTGGAGAAATAGGAACAATTTTACACTGTTAATAGGAGTGTAAATTAGTTCAATCATTATGGAAGATAGTGTGGTGATTCCTCAAGGACCTAGAAAGAGAAATTCCATTTTACCCAACAATCACATTACTGGGTATATATCCAAACGATTATAAATCGTTCTATTATAAAGACACATGTACACACTTGTTCACTGCGGCACTGTTTACAATAGCAAAGACCTGGAACCAACCCAAATGCCCATCAATGATAGACTGGACAAGGAAAATGTGGCACATATATACCATGGAATACTATGCAGCCATAAAAAATGATGAGTTTGTATCCTTTGTAGGGACAGGGATGAATCTGGAAACCATCATTCTCAGCAAACTGACACAAGAACAGGAAATCAAACACCACATGTTCTCACTCATAGGCAGGTGTTGAACAATGAGAACACATGGACACAGGTAAGGGAGCATCACACACTGGGGTCTGTTGGGAGGTCCAAGGGAGGGACAGCAGGGGGCTGGGGAGGTCGGGGAGGGATAACATGGGGAGAAATACCAGATGTAGGTGACGGGGGATGGACACAGCAAACCACATTGCCATGTGTGTACCTATGCAACAATCCTGCATGATCTGCACGTGTACCCTAGAACCTAAAGTACAATTTAAAAAATACCCCAGAACCACTCATTTATATGTCGATCGTGAGTATATGCATTACAAAGTTTTATTTATTGAATACTCCATGTACTAGGTATGGTGCTAACTGCTTTACCTGCATTCTCTCATTTCCGTTTCATAAACA
Organism: Cacajao melanocephalus; assembly: GCA_963573385.1. Lineage (NCBI taxonomy): Eukaryota > Metazoa > Chordata > Mammalia > Primates > Pitheciidae > Cacajao > Cacajao melanocephalus. The sequence continues at coordinate 117,011 of CAUYLG010024544.1, read as the reverse complement.
GTTCACAAATGAGAGCATTATTATCCTCATTTCATCTCCGGTACAGCTGAGCCTCCGGGAGGTGAAGTGATCTGCTCCAAACCACAGAGCTGGAAAGAGCCAGGATTGCAACCCAGGCCTGTCTGATTCCAGACCCCGAACTCTTGGCTGTTATGCCGGTCCTTGAGCTCTTTCTTCTCACCTCAAAACCTGCTTTTCCACGTCTACTCTGTGATGCTGGGGCAGAGACCCCACAAACCAGGTTTCTGTTTGCCAGCTGTCTCTGGGTTTCTCTCCTCCTACAGGGGACTAATGGGATACTAGAAAGTCCAGAGGAGGAAGGGACTCACTCTGTTTGCTTCCTGTTCCTGAAAGGGTCACCCTGGCCATGCTCCTTCACCCCGGCAGGAGCAAGTCCTTCCTAAGCAGCAGCTGAATCTGCTTGCAGTTTTTCCTGCAATTGCAGAACCAGCTTCATTGCCTGTCTTCCTTAAAAGTCTGGGTCCGGGGCCCACGAGGCCTCCCTCTGAGCTTAGGAATACCAGCCCTAGCTGTGCAGTACCCTCTTCTCAGAAGTCTGAGTTTCAGCTCCATGGGGAAGATGGAGTTTCACTCTTGTTGCCCAGCCTGGAGTGCAATGGCACGATCTTGGCTCACCGAACCTCTGCCTCCCGGGTTCAATCAATTCTCCTGCCTCAGCTTCCCAAGTAGCTGAGATTACAGGCATGCGCCACCACGCCCGGCTAATTTTGTATTTTTGTTGTTGTTGTTAGACACAGGGTTTCTCCACGTTGGTCAGGCTGGTCTCAAACTCCCAACCTCAGGTGATCCGCCTGCCTTGGCCACCCAAAGTGCTGGGATTACAGGCATGAGCCACTGCACCTGGCCCTAAATCTTATTAATTCCCACTTCTTCCTTTTGTTCTCCCTGCTTTAGGGGCTGTTACTTCTGTGATACCTCAAGAGTTCTACGTTGACCCTTTTGGTTACTTAATTAACAATTTCATACCTAGTTAACAATTCTTTATATTAAACTCTGTCTCCTTCCCCTTGGCAGCCACAGGTCTTTCCAGGAGCAGCCACTGAATCCACTGTAGAGTTTTCCAGCAATTGCAGATCAGCTTTACTGCCTCCACCCACACCCACCCAGATCCGCACGCCAGCCAGCCAGTGCCTCCTCCTCAGAGGGCTGCATCCCAGTCCCCTGGGGCTGTGGGCCAGAGACATGGGCACCAGCCAAGTGCACCTGATGGATGTGACCATTACATTACCTGGCACAGTTTAACTCACTAAAGATGTTGCAAATAACGAAAGGACCTACGTTAATGGGCAGAGGGCTCAGCAAGAAGCATCTTTTTTTTTTTTTTTTGAGGTGGAGTCTTACTGTCACTCAGGCTGGAGTGCAGTGGCACAATCTTGGCTCAGGGCAACCTCTGCCTCCAGGGTTCAAGCAATTCTCCCTACTCAGCCTCCCATGTAACTGGGATTACAAGCGCCCGCCTCTGAGCTTAGGAATACACGCCCAGATAATTTTTGTATTTTTTACTAGAGGTAGGGTTTCACCATGTTGGTCAGGCTGGTCTTCAACTCCTGACCTCAGGTAATCCACCTCCCTCAGCCTCCCAAAGTGCTAGGATTACAGGCGTGAGCCATTGTGCCTGGCCAAGAAGCATCTATTGACAAGCAGGACTATCCAGAAGGAGAAAGCCTGCTCCTTGCTACAGAAAGGGCTTGGGCCACAAACTAAATCCAGTGGGGTAGACCAGGCCTGGTGTGTGACCAACACCGCCTGTGAACACAGCCTGGGATTTCACCAAAGAGGACGTACAAATGGCAAATCAGCACATGAAAAGGTGTCCAGTGAAACTTCAATAAAACCACGTGGTCCCAACACAAAGACATAATCAGTGTTTACTGATAGATATACTAATAAACCTGATGTTTTCATTACACATTTTATGCATGTATCCAAAAAATCACATTTACCCCCTCAATAAGTATAATTGTATGTATCAATTTTTTTAAAATTTAAAAAGCCATGAAAGGTTACCACGCAGCTATCATAATGACTGAAATAAAAAATAGTGACAATATCAAATGCTGGTGAAGACGCAGAGAAACCAGATCGCTCAGACATTGCTGGTGGAAACGGAAAACCAGCCAGTCATTGCAGTTTGGTAGTTTCTTTAAGAACTAAACATGCAACTATCATATGACAATTGCAATCCTGGGCCTTTATCCTAAAGAAATGAAAACTCATGTTCACCCACACACAAAGCTGCAAAGAATGTTTAGAGCAGTTTTATTTATAACAGCCAAAACCTGGGAACAATCCAGATGTCCTTCAGTGCGTAAATGGTGAACAAACTGTGGTATGTCCACGTGGCAGAGCACAGCTCAACCACAGACAGCAGCGAACCCTTGCTACTCACAATTCATTTCCAGAGAATTATGCTGAATGAAACAGCTCAATCCCAAGTGGTTGGATACTGCACAATTAAATTTATGTAAGATTCTTGAGATGGCAAAACTAGACATAGAAATGGAAAACAGATTAGGGGTTGCCAGGAGTGAAGGAGGAGTTGGGGCAGTGGGAAGGGGGTGCATGAGGGGTCCTTGTGGAGATGAGATTGTTCTGTATCTTGACTGTATCAACATCAGCATCCTTGCTGTGATGCCTCTATATCTATCTATCTATATCTATATCTATAACTATATCCACATATATAGATAGATCTGTTTTTTAAAGATAGGGTCTGGCTCTGTCATTCAGGCTGGAATGCAGTAGTGCGATCTCAGCTCACTGCCACCTCTGCCTCCCAGGTTCAAGAGATTCTCCCACCTCAGTGCCTCCCAAGTACCTGGGACTGCAAGCGTGTGCCTCCACACCTGGTTTTTTTTTTTTTTTTTGAGACAGAATCTCGCTCTGTTGCCCAGGCTGGAGGACAGTGGTGTAATCTTGGCTCACTGCAACCTCCGCCTCCCGGGTTCAAGTGATTCTTTAGCCTCAGCCTCCTGAGTAGCTGAGCGCACACCACCACGCCCGGCTAATTTTTCCATATTTTTTTTTTTAGTAGAGATGGGGTTGTTTCACCATATTGGCCAGGCTGGTCTCGAACTCCTGACTTTGTGATCCGCCCGCCTCAGCTTTCCAAAGTGGTGGGATTACAGGCGTGAGCCACTGCACCCAGCCATTTTTGTATTTTTTATAGAGACAAGGTTTCACCACATTGCCCAGGTTGGTCTGGAACTCCTAGGCTCAAGTGATCTGCCCGCCTCAGCCTCCCGAAGTTCAGGGATTGTGGGAGTAAGCCACAGCGCCCAGCCAATACCCTACTACAGTTTTGCAAGATGTTTCCATTGGGAGAAACTAGGCAAAGAGAACAAAGGATTTCTCTGTATTATTTCTTACAACCACATGTGAATTTACAATTATCTCAAAATTAAAAGTTTAATTAAAAAAGAAAACCCACCTGAGAGCCCTTCCAAAATACCACCTGAGTTGGGAGACTGGGGTAGGCCCAGATATGTGTGGTTTTTTTTTTTTTTTGAAGTCTCCCCAAGAGTGGAAAACCACACAATGAAATTATTTCTAAAGTCCCGTCCCTAAAAAGTTGACATTTTTATGTGAAAATATATCAAAATCCAAACGTCTTATGGATTCAGGCTAGAACTGTTCCCTCCCAGGCTGCCCAGCAGAAGGAGAGAGAAAACCCTGAGAAACAGAATCAGGACGTGACGGGGGTGGCAGGGGTCGGGGGTACAGCGCTCTCCTTCATGGTCCAAGGACTTCCCACTGTAAGACTCTCAGTGAAGCATAGCTTCATAGCCGCAGTGGCCGAGGGTGGGATAAGAACCCACTTTCTGGCTCTGCCCTCCACAGCTTGGTCCGGGCTCCGGGCAGCGCCCCCCCCACCCACCAACCGCCACACCAACCTCCCCGCTGTAAGTGTCAGAACAGCTAGAAATGGTTCTAATTATAACCAGGAAGTTTTCAAGCATGTGGGTGGAAAGGAATGCCTATTCATGTAATAGCCGCTCCTGCCGCACAATAACCCCCTCACCAAGGGTTCCTGGGCCAGTTTCTGAGAGTGACAAATGGGGCACGCACTGGCACGGATATCACACGGGTGAGAAACCCCAAGTTTCTGGAGTGAGAACAATACAACAAAGGTCTCTAGGAGGACAGCATATTATGTTACAGAGTAGCTTGGGGTTTCGTTGTGTTTTTTCCTTCCCCCTTCATAATCAGCCAACTCACAGCCTCTTCCCCATGCTAAGGAATCACTGAGGCTGTGTAAGGGAGAAGAGTCATCAAAGAAGATGCTGGGCTGCTCAGGGCCCCGCAGCCTCCCACTCTCTCCCTCCCTCGGTTCTGGCCACCAGACGAGGTTCCTTTTGCCACCCTGAACACAGAGCAGTGAACTTGTGATCCGGAGCCAGTTAACTTCACAGCTAATGTGCTAAGCCACATTCCAGCCGGCGTCTGGAGCCAGAGCAGGGAGGCAGACGGGCCCCAGGAGCTCGAGGTCCGGGAAGCCCAAGCACTACCACACTGAGCGAGGTTCCAACTCTCCCTCCCAGGAGGGCCGGCTGCCTCCCAGCAGCAGCCCCACCACAGGGTCCCGCTCCAGACGTTACTCTTTCCTCTTTCCGAGTGTGTCCAGCAGCAACCTCGGCTGCCAACAACAACACAGGAGATAACTGCAGGAGGCCCGGGAAGGGGCATCTTCCTCTGCTGTGTGCACTGGCCACTTCCAGTGAGTCCCTTCGCCTCTCTGAGCCTTCCAGGGGCTCTGTCTCTGTAGCGCCTTCCTTGTTGTCATTTAGGAGGGTTAGAGGAGATACCACACCGTGCCTGGGAACAGAGTGGGTGCTCTGTGAGCAGAGGTGATGGAGATGGTCTACTTCCAACCTCCAAAGACCCCACACGCCTCTTGCTACTGAGCTCCGGTCCTCCGGACAGCTGAGCTCTTCACAGCTCCAACCTTCACAGGTTTGAAACACCCAACAGCCGTTAAATATCATGTTCTCAAAGAACATTTAAGGCTATGAGGAGGCTGGCATGGTGGCTCACGCCTATAATCCCTGCACTTTGGGTGGCCGAGGTGGGCGGATCACCAGAGGTCAGCGGTTCGAGACCAGCCTGGCAAACATGGAGAAACCCCATCTCTACTCAAAAAAAAAAAAATTGCAAAATTAGCAGGGCACGGTGGCCCATGCCTGTAATCCCAGCTACTAGGGAGGCTGAGGCAGGAAAATCACTTGAACCCGGGAGGTGGAGGTTGCAGTGAGCCAAGATCACACCATTGCACTCTAGCCTGGGCAACAAGAGCAAAACTTCATCTCAAAAAAATACAACAAAATAAAAACAAAAAGGCCGGGCACAGTGGCTCACGCCTGTAATCCCAGCCCCTTGGGAGGCCAAGGCAGGCAGATTGCAAAGTCAAGAGATTGAGATCATCCTGGCTAACATGGTGAAACCTGTCTCTACTGAAAATACAAAAATTAGCTGAGCATGGTGGCACACATCTGTAGTCCCAGCTACTAGGGAGGCTGAGGCAGAAGAATGGCTTGAACCTAGGAGGCAGAGATTGCAGTGAGCCAAGATCACGCCACTGCACTCCAGCCTGGGCCACAGAGTGAGACTCTGTCTCAAAAAAAAAAACAGGAAGCAATATGAGGAAAGACTCCCAACAACTCCTGAGTAATAAGCACAGAGAAGCATATTTTATAAGTAGCAAGTGGCCAGGATTGTTACATGTAGAAAAATACTAGAATGAAATCCAACAAAACATTAGCCATGGCATTGCCTGAGTGATCAGAGGATGGGAGAGGAGGTGCACAGCGTTGGTTATTTTCATCATTATGTTTTTTTCTAACATTTATGAAATTTCCACCATGAATATTTATAACCCATAGAAATACTATTTTATGTTGATGTGCTATATAAAATGTGTTTACAATACATGTAGAATATAGAAAAGCTCCTATTTTAAAATCTGAGCCTATCCATAACTTGTTTGGGAAAAAGGAGCTGGATCTTCTTGCATTCATGCACTTACTTGGCATTGCTCTGGATGCTGTAGGGGGTCGGGGGGTGCAGGGGTCCAAGAGACCCAGACCTGACCCTCAAGAAGCTCAACAGTCTAGCAAGAAAGGAAAGACAGGCAGGGCGCAGTGGCTCACACCTGTAATCCCAGCACTTTGGGAGGCCAAGACTGGCAGATCATGAGGTCAGGAGTTCGAGACCAGTCTGACCAATATGGTGAAACCCATCTCTACTAAAAATACAAAAATTAGCTGGCCGTAATGGCACGTGCCTGTAGTCCCAGCTACTCGGGAGGCTGAGACAGGAGAATTGCTTGAACCCAAGAGGTGGAGGTTGCATTGAGCCAAGATCCGGCCACTGCACTCCAGCCTGGTGACAGAGCAAGACTTAGTCTCAAAAAAGAAAAGAAAAGAAAGGAAAGACTGGTGTTATGGAGGAAGTCTGGGCAAAGTGTTCTGGGAATCCCAAAACAGGAAGATCACGGAGGGCCTCTTAGAAGAGATGTCACTGAGGCTGGTTTGGGCAGGAGTTGTAGGAATTGCAAGACTGGGACATGCAGCACTATTTCACCCCACTGCAGCCAAACAGGGACAGTGACTGGGGGCAGGAGAAGCTAAGTCTCCTGCTCCCTAGCTTTCTACCACCTGCTCTTCCCTGGACACAGAATAGAAAATGGTCCCTCTCTGGCCATCGCACAAAATCACAGAAGCATAGCGTGTCAGAAGCGGAAGGGTCCTTTAGAGATCATAGAGTCCAATGTCTTTGTTGAATATATGAGGAAATTGAGCTCCACTGAGGGGAGGATCTTGCCACCAAGGTCTCCTGATTTTTTATTCAGGAAACCAGCTAGCCTCACATTCAAGGGCAGAGTTGGCTTCTGGCACTGTTGCTCTGCAGGATGCATATTCTAGAAGTAGGCAGCAACAACGGCACCACAACCCCACGGTACTGCTCTGGATGCTACTGAGTCCTTCTTCCTGGTGGTCTTCCAAGAGCACAGGTAAGCATCTAGGAGTGGTGTTACGGTGTCACACAAATAGCTACTGACGTCTGGAAAATGAGCTGTCATCTGCCTCAATCCTGTACCTTGTAGCTCTACACTCTGATGGTGGGTTGGTCTAACATGTCATCAAATTTATCCTAAGGAAATTAACAATGGCTTCTACAGGCATATCCCTCCACACATATAAAAAAGAAAGCACCCTCTCTTCCTGGCATACTCAACAGTGCCCTCTCTTGGCATAACTAGGAGCATAATGGTTAAGGACAAAGACTTTAGGCCAGGCTGACCTGAGTTTGAGTTTCTAATCCGCTTCTTGCAAGCTGTCTGTCTTGGGTAATTGACGTTGTCTTTCTGTGCCTTCTCTTCCTAATATATAAATGGATTGCACCAACCCATAGGGTTGTAATGAGGATTAAATTAAACAAGGATGTAAAGTGCTCAGTACTGTACTGTAAATTCAAGTCATTGGACTGTAAGCCTCAGGCGGGCAGGTAGGAGTTGAGTCTGCCTTGTCCATCCTGAATCCTCAGGAACCAACAAAAAGCCTGGCCTTTAACAGAGGCTCGATAAAATCTGATGAATGAATGAATTTGCTAGCCCAAATTAAAGATTCGACGCTGTGATTGACATATCTTACAGTGTCCTCTACTTACATTCCAAAAACAAATGAAGAACACCCAGAAGCTGATTTTATAGCTTTTCACTAAAGAATTACTAGCAGGAGAAAAAGAGGTCTTATTTCCAGCAGGATGGTGTACTACATACTCTTTAGACACTCCTACCAGAAACAACCAAATATGCCAACTAGAAGAAAAAACAAACTTTAATTGCATCAATTAATTCTCAAAAACATAAGGCATATTCAGAACCAAAAACCAAGTGAAGGCTGGAACTCAGAGATGTTAATGGTGCCTTTAAGCTACATGGAGTGGAGATTGGAGACAAAGCCCAGAGCCCACCCAAGGTGAGGTCTGCAGCAGAAAATCCCCTCCCTAAAAAGCCAAGACCCCAAAAAGTTATGCATTGGTGTCAAGGTGAACTAGAACAAAACCACCCTACTCTCTACTCCCGAGGGACTGCAAGGCACATTGCTTGTACTGAGCCTTGGCAATGAACGTAGGGAAACCTCTCCCTTAGAAATTTGTAGCTACAAGCCAATCCCAATAAGAGGATTTGCAGCCTGAATTCACTCTACCTGGGTGGTCCAAAAATACCAAGCCAAGAATTTAAAGTGGTCTCAAATTGGTAACGACCACAGGCTTCTGGCAGAAGTCAGTGCAGATCCCCTGCAGGAATCCACCTTCAACACAGTCTCGAAGATTGCCCAGAGGTAACATTCTGATAGATGAACTCACTGTCACAATTCCATAACACACACAAGATAACCAGGAGTCAGCAGAAACAACAGGTAGTAGATTTAGACCTACGAAGACCTCAAACACTGGAATCATTAGACACAGAATTTTAAGATTTTAGCATATTTAATGATGTTTTAAAAGGGCATTCGAAATTATGAGTAAAGAGTGAGCATCGGCTGGGTGCAGTGGCTCATGCCTGTAATCCCAGCACTTTGGGAGGCTGAGACAGGCAGATCACTTGAGGTCAGCAGTTCAAGACCAGCCTGGGCAATGTGATATAACCCCATCTCTACTAAAAAATACAAAAATTAGCTGGCTATGGTAGTAGGTGCCTACAATCCCAGCTACTTTGGAGGCTGAGGCAGGAGAATAGCTTGAACCTGAGAGGTTGAGGCTTCAGTGAGCCAAGATGATGCCACTGCACTCCAGCCTGGGCAACAGAGTGTGACCCCATCTCAAAAATAAAAAATAAAAAAAAGAGCACGCATCTAGAAAAGTGACTTCATAGATTTTTTTTAAAAAGAACTTCTAGAAATGAAAAAAACATACTGACTGAAATTTAAAACTTGGTAGATTCATTTAACAGTAAATTAGACACAGTTGAAGAAGAATGAAACAGAAATCATGGAAGTGGAAAATAAAGAAGAGAGAGTAAGATACACGGAGAATAGCGTGAAAAGTTGTTACATATACCTAATCATGATTACAAAAGGAAAGGAGAAAAAGAATGGGCAGAGGCAATATTGAAAGAGACAGTGGTCATGAAATCAGCCAGCATCACTAGAAATGTTCATGAATTTCATAAATATTGCATAAATAATGAAAATAAATAGCCACACATTTAAGAACCTAAAAAAAGTCCAAGTAGGATAAATAATCAGAAATCAATACCTAATAGGGTTATAATTAGCAAATAAAAATACAATACTCCCAGTTAAATCTGAATTTCAGATAAGCAATGAAGAATTTTCTCAGTATAAATATGCCTTATGCAATAATGGGAACATACTAGTACTAAAAACATATTTGTTGTTTGTCTGAAATTCAAAGTTAGCTGAGCATTCTGTATTTTTTCTGGCAATGCTAACACCAAGACATAGCACAGTAAAACTGCAAAACACCAAAGAAAAAAGAGAAATTTATAGAAGCAGCCAAGGAGATGAGACAGATGGCCTCTAAGTCAATGACAATTCGGTTAACAGCTGACTTCTCAACAGCAATAAGAGTTGCCAAAACTCAGTGGAATAATGTCTTCAGTGTGTTGGGGAAAAAAACATAACTAGTATTCTATATCTAGAAAAAAATATCTTTTAAAATAAGACTGAAACAAAGACATTTTCAAAACAAATAAAAACTGAGCAAGTCTGCCATAAACAGATCCCCCCCACCTTTTTTTTTTAGTGCTAAAGTACTCCTTCAGCAGGAGAAAACTGATCCCAGATGGAAGTCAAAGAGACAAAAAGAACAGAGAGCAAGGAAGATGGTGACTGTGTAAGTAGTTCCAAGCAACAGATTGACCATACCATTAATACTATGAAGATTAAAAACCCAAGGGGATGGCCAGGCACAGCAGCTCATACCTATAATCCCAGCACTTTAGGAGGCCAAGGCAGGAGAATCACTTGAGCCCAGGAGTTCAAGACCAGGAGCAACATGGAGAGACCCCCACCTCTGCAAAAAAAACTTTTTAAAAAATTAGCCAAGCATAGTGGGGCATGCCTGTAATCCCAGCTACTCAGGAGGCTGAAGCAAGAGGATCACTTGAGCCGAGGAGATAGAGGCCAAAGTGAACCATGATCGCACCACTGCACTCCAGCCTGGGTGACAGAGAGAGACCCTGTCTATTAAAATACAATTTTTAAAAAGTAGAATTGAAATACCTGACAACAATAGAATCAAAGAGGATGATGGAGTTTTAGAAGATGCTTGTATCTACGGGGAGAGGATAATGGTGATTAATTTTAGAATCTGATTAAGTAATCGGGCACAGAATAATGAATACAAGAATTACAATTAAGTAAATAACTTTCAAGGAGATGATTAGGATGGAATTAGAAAAATAATCACTCTCCTCAAAATGGCTAGAAAAGACAGTGGGGAAAAAAGCAGGAATAGCAAAATACAAAGAAAAAAATCCAAATAAATTGTAAATTACCTAAAATCCCAGTTATTAGAGTACGTTTTTAAAAAACAATTTAAGCGCCGTTTATGAGTGTCACAATGAAAATATAAGTGCCCACGTGGGCTAAAAGGGAAAGAATAGAAAAATATATTCTAGGCAAATACTAACAAGATGAGAAAAGTTTGGATAGTTATATTAACATCAGCTAATTTAACACAAAATGTGTCTTTAAGGATAGAGAAGGTCACAAAGTAATAATAAAAGGTTCATTTTACCAGGAAGATACAATAATTCTAAACCTATATGCAGGTGATAATATAACCAATAAACATTTAGGGGAAATGTGACAGAAAATTGACAAATCCACCATCATAGTAGAGATTTTAACACACTTTTCTCAGTAATTGACAAACTAAAAATTAACACAGAACAAAAGGAATCAAGCATGCAAAAAATCTGACTGAAGTAATTAAGAAGCTTGGTGTGATGGATATATATATATATAGTATATATATATATATATGTATATATATACTATTGCACTCAGTATACTTTCAAGCATAAATGAAACAATTTTCATAAATATTTCAAAGATTTGGTGTCATTCAGATCAGATTCTCTAAGCACAGTGCAAATGAGTTAGAAAATCAATAACAAAAACCTAATTAGAGAAACTCCATATGTTTCCTAATTTATAATGTAAAAAATTTCTAATTGACTCCTTGATCAAAAACAAAATCACAATAGAAATTAAAAGATATTTAGAATTGGATCATAATGAAAATATATCAAAACTTGTTTTCTTCCTCATTCCAGTTACTGGCAGATGCAGTGGCTCATGCCTGTAATTCCAGCACTTTGGGAGGCTGAGGCAGGCAGATCATGCGGTCAGGAGTTCAAGACCAGCCTGGCCAACATAGTGAAACCCCGTCTCTACTAAAAATACAAAAAATTAGCTGGGCGTGGTGGTGGCAAACACCTGTAATCCCAGCTACTTGGGAGGCTGAGGCAGGAGAATCACTTGAATCCGGGAGGCAGAGGTTGCAGTGAGCCAAGATCCCGCCATTATACTCCAGCCCAGGCGACAGTGTGAGACTCCATTTCCAAAAAAAAAAAAAAAAAAGACTGAAATCCCCATTTACTTGCTGGCTGTCAGCTTAGGGCCATTTCCAGCTTCAAGAATCCACCTCCATTTCTTGGCTCACATCCCCTCTTCCATCTTCAAAGTCAGCAACAGCAGGTTGAGTCCCTCTCACACTGTGAAATTCTTCTCCTTCCACCTCACCTCTCTGACCCAGACTGTAAAGGTTCTCTACTTTGAAGAACCCATGTGATTAGATGGAGCCCACCTTGATAATCTAGAATGTTCTTACCATTTCAAGGGCCCTTAATCATATATTCAAAGTCTGTTTTACCGTATAAGGTAACAGCCACAAGTTCCTGAGATTAGAGCATGGATATCTTTGCAAGGCCATTTTTCTGCCTGTAGAGGGATAGTCTGTTAACTGTTCTGAACCTTCCAAAAATGCCAATGTTATAAAAGATTAAATAAACACAAAGGCTGGTAAACTGTTGTAGACTAAATGAGAGTAAAGAGGCATGACAATTGAACAAAATATGCAATACTTGATTAAATCCTGGACTAAAAGAGATAAAACAACTATAAAGTTTATTATTTTGACGATGGGGAAATTTGAGTTTGGACTATACGTTAGATCATAGTATTTTACCAACGTTAAAGTTCCCAAGTATGATCATCATATTGTGATGACATAGGAGAATGTCTTTTCTTTTTTCTTTTTTCTTTTTTTTTTTTTTGAGATGGAGTCTCATTCCCAGGCTGGAATGCAATGGCGTGCTCTCAGCTCACTGCAACCTCTGCCTCCCAGGTTCAAGCAATTCTCCTGCCTCAGCCTCCGAAGTAGCTGGGATTACAGGTGTCTACCACCATGCCCGGCTACTTTTTTGTATTTTCAGTAGAGATGGGGTTTCACTATGTTGGCCAGGCTGGTCTAGAACTCTTGACCTCATGATCCATCCGCCTCAGCCTCCCAAAGTGCTGGCATTACAGGCGTGAGCCACCGCACCCAGCCTATTTTTCTTCTTTAATCTGTTAATGTGGTGAAGTATATTAAGTGAATTTGTAATGTTAAGCCAATCTTGGGTTCTGAAATAATAACCACAACTTGGTTATGGTGTATTTATCACTCTTTTTGTTATCCATGCTGGGGTTAGTTTTTTAGTATTTTACTTAGGATTTTTGCATCTATGTTCATGAGTGAGATTGGGGTTGGTTTTCTAGTATTTTACTTAGGATTTTTACATCTATGTTCATGAGTGAGATTGGCATGTAATTTTTCTTCATCATATTGCCCTTAATAGGTTTTAGAATCAAGGTTAAGCATAACGAAATGAATTGGAAGTGTTCCCTCTTTTTCTTGATTCTGAAATAGTTTGTGTAAATTTGGAAATATTTATTCCCAATTTTTTTTGGATAAAATCATCTTCGTTGATCTTTGTGAGAAGGTTTATGTGAAAGCAAATATTTTAAATAGTTTTAGGGTTATTCAGAGTTTCTGTTTCTTCCTGAGTCAGTTTTGGTAATTTATACTTTTTCCTTGGAATTTATCCAATTTGTCTAAGCATTCAAATTGTTTGTAATATCTGCTCATTATCTTTTCAATCTCCACAGCACCTGCAGTTATGCCCTCTTTTTCATTTCTATTATTTGAAGTTCCCATTTTAAAAATCAGTTTTGTCAGAACATCTTTCAGTTTTGTTAATCTTGTCTCTTTCAGCATAAATTTTGCCACAACATATTTTGAAAAATTTCAAACCTATCAAAACTTGCAAGACTTATTCATCATTTTCGTAGATTCATCAAATGTTAACATTTTGCCACATCTATGCCCACTTTCTCTCTCTTCTTTTTCTTTTTTTTTTTTTTTTGTCTCTCTCCTCTTTCTCTCTTCTCTACTCCCTCTGCCCTCTCTCTCTCATTGATTTCAGAACTATTTTAGGGTAAGTTAGAAATCTCATGACACTTGACCCAGAAACAATTAAGCATCTATCTCCTAAAAGAAAAGACATTCACAGCCAGGCATAGTGGTGCACTTGAACCCAGGAGGCAGAGGTTCCAGTGAGCTGAGATCACGTCACTGCACTCTAGCCTGGGCAACAAGAGCAAAATTCAAGAAAGGAGGAAAGGAAGAGAGAAAGAGAGAGAGAGGGGAGGGAGGAAGGGGAAGGAAGGAAGAGAAGGAGGGAGGGTGGGAGGGAGGGGAAAAATAGACCAGAGGCCAGGCACGTTTGCTCACGCCTATAATCCCAGCACTTTGGTAGGCTGAGGCGGGCATATCACAAGGTCAGGGGTTCCTGGGCAACATGGTGAAACACAGTCTCTACAAAAAATATAATAATTAGCCAGGCCATGGTTGTGCTTGCCTGTGGTCCCAGCTACTTGGGAGTCTAAGGTAGGAGGATTGCTTGAGTTCATGAGGAGGAAGTCAAGGCTGCAGTGAGCTGAGATTGCACCACTGCGCTCTAGGCTGGGTGGCAAGAGTAAGACCCTGTTTCAAAAAAAAAAAAAAGGAGAATAAAAATAACGTGATCATTTCAGTTATGCAGAAGAATTATTTAGTATAATTCAATACTCATTCATGATAACAAAAATAAAAGTTTGCAAGCTAGAAGTAAAAGGGTGATTCTGCTGAAAGCATTTGAAAAAAAATTTTTAAATCTCTTAACTTGTTAAAAAGTACCTGAGAGAAAGAGAAGAAATAAATCTCTTGAGTCCAGGAGGCTTCAACATCATACTGAATTATGAAACACTGAAAGCATTCTCTTTCAGGCCATGAGCTGGTTACGGGTCTCATGATGGAGACCCCATCAGTGGTTCTACTGCTCGCTCTACTGAAGTTCCTAGCTAATGTGGCTATACAATACACAGAAACAAGAGGTGTACACATGAAAAAGGAAGAAAAAGATGCCATTATTATGCATAGAAACAAAATGTACATCACAATTATTAGAATTAATAAAAATATAAAGAACGATTATAGAACACAGAGTAAGTCTATAGGAATCCATTGCATTTCTGTTTTGAAATTTCTTGTTTTAACTTTTTTTGTTATTTGTTTTTTGTTTTTTTTTTTTTTTGAGACCGAGTCTCACTGTCACCCAGGCTGGAGTGCAGCGGCATGATTTCGGCTCACCGCAACCTCCGCCTCCTGGATTCAGGTGATTCTCCTGCCTCAGCCGCCTGATCAACTGGGACTACAGGCACCTGCCACCACACCCGGCTAATTTTTATACTTTTAGTAGAGATGTGGTTTCACCATATTGGCCAGGCTGGTCTTGAATTCCTGACCTCAACTGATCCACCCACTTCAGCCTCCCAAAGTGCTGGGATTACAGGCATGAGCCACAGCACCCAGCCTGTTTTAACTTTTGTATTTTAATCTTTATAAAAAATATTTTTTTGTAAATATTTTCTTGTCCTTATTTCAATCTGCAAACTGTTGTGTTGAGAGCTGACTTTCAATAGATTGCAGTGAGGGAGCTGCTCTGCTAAGTACAAAACTCGACCCAGAAGCAGGTTATCTCTGAGTAGTTTCCTGCCAGGAATTCATTGCATTTCTAAACACCAGCAATAAAATTTGAAAATGAAAGTTTAAAAATACAATGTAGCATAAACAAAATTTGCAGTTGCATCAAAAAAATATAAAGTACCGAGGATCAAATCAAACAAAACTTGTGCTAGGTGTTTGTAGAGAAAATAAACATCTCTCTTTAAATAAATGCAGAAAGATACCATCTTTCTGTAGAGAGAAATAAACATCTCTCTTTAAATAAATGTAGAAAAATTAAGGAAAAATATTTTTATTTCTTTCCAAATAAATAAAAAGACACAACAAAACAAACACAACAGTTTTCCCTCCACTGATCTATAAATTCAATTTAATTCCATTTAATTCCAATAAAACCCCCAGCAGTGTTTATTTTGTGGAACATTCAGCTTCATTCTACAATATATGTTGAAGTACAAAACATGAAAATACTTCAAAAGAGAAATAAAATGCGATTTGTCTTTTAAAATATCAAAGTTTTCTTTTCATTTTGATTTTTTTTTTTTCTTTTTTTGAGATGGAGTCTCACTCTGTAGCCCAGGCTGGAGTGCAGTGGTGTGAGCTTGGCTCACTGCAACCTCACCTCTGGGGTCCCAGTTCAAGCAATTCTCCCACCTCATCCTCCCAAATAGCTGGGACTACAGGCATGTGCCACCATGCCTGGCTAATGTTTTAATTTTTTGGAGAGATGGGGTTTCACCATGTTGCCTAGGCTGGGCTCAAGTGATCTGCCTGCCTCAGCCTCCCAAAGTGCTGGGATTACAGGCATGTGTAGTAGAGATGGGGTTTCACCATGTTGGCCAGGCTGGTCTTGAACTCCTGACCTCCTGATCCACCCACCTCAGCCCCCCAAAGTGTTGGGATTACAGGCGTGAGCCAACACTCCCAGCCAAAGATTATTTTAAAGCTATTAATTATTAAGACAATGAAATATTTGCATGGGATAGACGAACTGATCAACAGAAAGAATAGAGAAGCCAGAAATAGAAATATATCAACATAAGAGTTATGACCAGGCCAGGTGTGGTGGCTCGCACCTGCAATCCCAGCACCTTGGGAGTCCAAAGCGGGCAGATCACCTGAGGTCAGGAGGCTCAGACTAGCCTGGCCAACATGGCAAAACCCTGTCTCTACTAAAAATACAAAACATAGTGGGGCATGGTGGCAGGCGCCTGTAATCCCAGCTACTTGGGAGGCTGAGACAGGAGAATCATTGGAACCTGGGAGGCGGAGGTTGCAGTGAGCCAAGATCACACCACTGCCTTTCAGCCTGGGTGACAGAGCAAGACTCTGTCTCAAAATAAAAATAAGAATTATGACCAACTTGTCATATTCCCCTATTTGGGGAATAGGTGGTGTTTTGTAACATGAGTAAGTTCTTTAATGGTGATTTGTGAGATTTTGGTGCACCTATCACCCAAGCAGTATACACTGCACCTAATTTGTAGTCTTTTATCTCTCACCCTCTTCCCCCCCTTTCCCCCTGAGCCCCCAAAGTCATTCTTATGTCTTTGCATCCTCATAGCTTAGCTCTCACTTATGAGTGAGAACATACATTGTTTGGCTTTCTATTCCTGAGTACTTCACTTAGAATAATAGTCGCCAATCTCATCCAGGTTACTGTGAATGCCATTAATTCATTCCTCTTTATGACTGAGTAGTATTCCATCGAGAGAGTGTGTGTGTGTGTGTATCACATAAAATGTGAACTTTTATCAAAATGCATCATAAACAAAGTGAACAAACAAGCCACAAACTGGGAAAAAACATTTGCCATCCATAATCAGATTAACCTCA
This sequence comes from Cacajao melanocephalus, assembly GCA_963573385.1. Taxonomy (NCBI): domain Eukaryota; kingdom Metazoa; phylum Chordata; class Mammalia; order Primates; family Pitheciidae; genus Cacajao; species Cacajao melanocephalus. The sequence continues at coordinate 100,073 of CAUYLG010024544.1, read as the reverse complement.
AGAACTCTTACAAACCAAGAAGTAAAAAATAAAACAATCTAACAGACAGAAGACTTAAAGCAAGCAGTTCACAGAAGAGAAAACCCATATAACTAATCGACATATAAAGACATCCAACTTCATTAGTATTCAGGAAATGCAAATTAAAACTATAATCTGCAGAATCACAAAGTCTAATCATATTGAGCATAATCAAGGATCGTGGAACAAATCCATGATTTGTTGAACAAGTCGATCATAGTGTTTGATTCAGATCTTAAACAGAATACATATACTGCTGATGGGAGTGTAAACTGATACAAGCCCCTTAAAAAACAATTTTATGTTATATGGAAAAGTTGACTATGTACCTTCTCTTCCTCTCCTAGGTACCCACTCTGGAGAAACTCTGTACACACACACAGTAGAAAATGTGGACAAAATGCTCAGAGTAGCACTGTTTGTAACAGCAAAAACTGGAAACGATTAGAAAGACAATCAACTAGAGAATGCATAAAACAAATGGGGCACATCAATAAATGCATGTAGAATGTGAGATAATATGGCAGAGAAAATAAATGAATTACAACTACCTACAGCAACATGGATGTATCTCAGGAACGAAATGCCAACTACTAAAAGCAAGTCACAAAAGAATGTAAGATTCCATGCTTATAAACTTCAAAAATGCAAAAACTAGACAATATTTATTCTCAGAAACACAGTCATACAGTTAAAATACCTCTGAGGTGGGAAGGTTAGGGGATAAGATTGAAAAGGAGGTACACAAAGGACCTCAAATGTAATGGTAAAGTTGTTTTCTTACAAAAGGTGGTGAGTGATGGGGAGGAAGAGAGGATTCAATGTTAGTTCATTGAGTGAGGTTTTCCAAGTCAGTCTTCACCGAAAGGAGGGAAGATGGGCCCCGTGTACCCTTTACTGAATGTGTTAGAAAGCAGAAATGAGGAAAATTGGGAGAGACAAGCAAGTAAGAGAGATAGGAGAGTCTGGAGACAATGGAAAGAGCAGGGTACAAACTGGGGGAGGATGGAAAGGGGCCCATGAAGGTCTTTACTATATATCAACTCATTAATCCTTATGATCCAGTGAGAGAGATATTATACTCCTTTTACAGATGAGGAGACCAACATCCTCAGGCTACTTGGCTGACTCCTCTTCTAACCCTGAAATGCCCCAAGGTTCCTCTCTTGGGTTTCTAGGAACTCACCCAATCCACAGATTTTAATGCCACTTGTCCACCAAAGACCCTCACATTGATTATCTCTAACTGAACCTCACTACCAGCTCTGGGAGCCTGCTCAACTTCCACACTTAGATGTCTAATCAGCATCCCAAAACTAACACATCGAATGGAAATGCTTGGTTTTTCTCAGGGGCAAAGCATCAAGCCCCAAGCATAGAGGGGAGGACGTGTGTACAGGAGGTCAGCCCTCAGTAGGGTGAAATAAATAGAAAAGTAATGAGATGCCTGGGAGCAGCTGCCACCACCCCACCCACAATAGTAACAAGCACACCTAGCGCCCAGTTCTTGGTTTCTAACTACATTCTCTACTAAAAAGAACCACAGATCCTTAAAGAATGGGCTTGTTCCAGAGCTGGGGCATGGAAGGTACAAGATGGGTCTGGAACATCTTATTGTATCAGAAAGAAAGGAAGCACTGTCCTTTCAAAAGGACAGAAAGCAGCCTAAAAGGGCTCCCGCTGGCTAACTCAGGGACAATTTGAGTCTTACAAAATAATAATAATAATAATAATAATGTAAATGTTAGCCATCACATCAATAGGCTAAAGAAGAAAAATCACATGGTCATATCAGTAGATGCAGAAAAAGCATTAGACAAAATCCAATACCAGTTCGTGATAAAAAAAAATAAATAAGTAAAAACTCTCAGCAAACTAGAAATAGAGAGGAACTGCCTCAACTTCTTAAAAACCATCTACCAAATAAACCTACAGATAACATCATACTTCACTTGATCTTGGCCAAAAGGCCAAGAGGCTATAGATAACATCCTACTTAATGGTGAGAAACTAGAACCTTTTCTGCTAAGATCAGGAACAAGGCAAGGATGTCTCTTCACACCACTCCTTTTCAACATATTAGAAGTCCTAGCTAATGCAATAAGAAAAGGAAATAAAAGACATATAGGTTGGGATGGAATAAATGAAACTGTCTTTGTTCACAGATGACAGGAACATCTATGTAAAAAATCTAAAAGAATCAAGAAAAAAGAAACTTCTGGAATGAATAGCAATTATAGCAATGTCACAGAACACAGGGTCAATATGCAAAAGTCAATCACTTCCCTACGCTCCAGCAATGAACAAGTGGAATGTGACATTAAAAACACAATATCATTAGCACCCCAAAATGAGATACCTAATTATAAGTCAACAAAATAAGTACAAGATCTATATAAGGAAAACTACAAAATGCTGATGAATTACATCGAACACTAAATAAATGAAGAGATAGTCCATGTTCATGGACTATGAACTGGACAGATGCCAGTTCTCAACTTAATCTATAGATTCAATACAATCTCAATCAAAATCCTGACAGTTATTTTGTAGATAGTGACAAACTGGTTTTCTATGGACTAGCATATGACCCAGAATAGCCAACGCAACATTGAAAGAGAGCAAAGTTAGAGGATTAACACTATTCAACTTCAATACTCACTATAAAGCTACAGTCATCAAGACAGTGTTGTGTTGGCAAAGAGGGAAGCAAATAGATCAATAAAACATAATAGCTAATGCAGAAATAGATCCACATAAATATAGTCAACTGATCTTTGACAAAGGAGCATGGGCAATACAATGGACCAAAAATAGTTTTTTAATCAACAAAAACTATTTTGTTGATTAAAAAAAAGTGATGCTGGAATAGCTGGACATTCACATACCAAAAAATAAATCCAAAAACCGATTATACCCTTCACAAAAATTAACTCAAAATGAGTCAGAGACCTAAATGTAAAACTCCCAGAAGATAATATAGGACAAATCTGGTTAACCTTGTGTGAGGCAATGACTTTTTAGATACAATATCAAAGGTACAATCCATGAAAGAAATAATCCATAAGCTGGACTTCATTAAAATTAAAAACATCTGCTAGGGGAAAAACGTTGTCAAGAAAATGACAAAACCAGCCACAGAATGGGAGAAAGTATTTGCAAAAGTCATATCTGATAAAGGACGGTTACCCAAAATATACTGCCAGGCACCATGCCACACATCTGTAGTTCCAGCTACTCAGAAAGCTGGGGCAGGAGAATTACTTGAGGCTAGGAGTTTAAGGCTGTAGTGTGCTATGATCATTCCTGTGAATAGCCACTGCACTCCAGCCTGTGCAACATAGCAAGATCCCAACTCAGAAGGAAAAAAATGCAAATAACTCAGAAAACTCAACAATAAGAAAATGAACAACCTGATTAAAAAACGAGCAAAAGACCTGAACAGACTCTTCTTTCACTAAAGATGATATACAGAGGGCAAATAAGTATATGAAAAGATGCTCAACATCGTATGTCATTATGGAATTGTAAATTAAAACAACAATGAGATATCACTACATACCTGTTAGAATGTCCAAAATCCAACAGGAACTGTCATTCATTGCTTGCGGGATTACAAAATGGTACAGCCACTTTGGAAAACAATTTGAAAGTTTCTTACTAAACATAACATACTCAAAACTAAACATATGATCTAGCAATCATGTTTCTTGGTATTTACCCAAATCAATTGAAAACATGTCCACAAAAAAGCTTACACACAGTTTTTATAACATTTTTATTGCCAAAACTTGGAAGCAGGCCAGGTGTGGTGACTCACGCCTGTAATCCCAGCACTTTGGGAGGCCAAGGCAGGCAGATCACGAGGTCAGGAGATCAAGACCATCCTGGCTCACACAGTGAAACCCCATCTCTACTAAAAATACAAAAAATTAGTGGGATGTGGTGGCGTGTGCCTGTAATCCCAGCTACTTGGGAGGCTGAGGCAGGAGAATTGCTTGAACCCCGGAGGCGGAGATTGCAGTGAGCCAAGATTGCACCACTGCACTCCAGCCTGAGCAACAGAGAGAGACTCTGTCTCAAAAACAAAAACAAAAACAAAAAAACCCGGAAGCAACCAAGATGTCCTTCAGTAGGTGAATGAATAAATGAACTGTGGCACATCCAGACAATGGAATATTATTCAGCACTAAAAACAATCAAGCCATGAACATTTGAATGCACATCATTAAGTGAAAAAAGCCAATCTGAAAAGGCTATATAGTTATGATTCCAACTCTACGACATTCCAGAAAAGACAAAAATATGGAGACAGTGAAAGGATCAGTGGTTGTCAGAGATTGGATGGTGGGGGATGATAGAAGAGCACAGAGGACTTTTAGGACAGCAAAACTATCCTATATGATGCTATAATGGTAGATACATGCCATTGTACATTTGTCAAAACCCATGGAATGTACAGCACCAAGAGTGAATCCTAATGTAAAGTATAGACTTTGGGTGATTCACTGATTATAGAAAATGGACCACTCTCTCATGGAATGTGGATAGTGGAGAGGTTCTGTATATGTAGGGGGTGGTGGCAGATGGCAAATCTCTGTAACTCCCACTCAATATTTCTGTGAACCAAAAACTGTTCTGAAAAATAAAGCCTATTTAAAAAAAAAAAAAAAAAGTAGGCCAGGTGCGTTGGATCACACCTGAAAACCCAGCACTTTGGGAGGCCAAGACAGGTGGATTGTTTGAGCTCAGGAGGTCAAGACCAGCCTAGGTAACATAGGCAGACCCCATCTCTAATAAAAATACAAAAATTAGCTGGATGGCGTGTGCCTGTAGTCCCAGATACTTGGGAGGCTGAGATGGGAGGATTGCTGGAGCCCAGGAAGTCAAAGCTGCAGTGAGCTGGGATCACGTCACTGCACTCCAGCCTGGGTGACAGAGCAAGACTCTATATCAAAATAATAACAATTATAATAGATTATAATCCACTGAGTAAAAAAGGAAACTATGGTATGAGTAAATAAGTAGAAAGTTCAATGAGGAATGAGATATCTGGTTTCCAGTTACCTTCCCCAAAACACTGATTATTTATTTATTTATTTATTTATTTATTTATTTATTTTGAGATGGAATCTCACTCTGTTGCCCAGGCTGGAGTGCAGTGGCATGATCTCAGCTCACTGCAACCTCCATCTCCCAGGTTCAAGTGATTCTCCTGCCTCAGGCTCCCAAGAAGCTGGGATTACAGGTATGCACCACCATGCCCAGCTAATTTTTCTATTTTTTATTAGAGGTGGCATTTCACCATGTTGGCCAGGCTGGTGTCGAACTCCCAATCTCAAGTGATCTGTCCACCTCAGCCTCCCAAAGTATTAGGATTACAGGCGTGAGCCACCTCACCCAGCCAAAATACTTATTAATTAAAAGGAGAAAAATTATTACCTGACAGTGGAGAAATACAGGCAGACACCACCTTAACCGAAGAACTTCATCAGTCATGCGACAAATCAGAATCACACCACCCCACGTGGCAGGAAGCTGTGTGAAGAGCCACAGTGCCGCTGCTGTGGGATTCCCACCAACACTGTATAAACTGAGTCTAATATGAAGAAACAGCAGACGAACCCAAACTGAAAGGCAAACTACAAAAAAACTAGCCTGTAATCTTCAAAAGCATCAAGGTCATGGAAATGGAGGAAAGGCTGAGGAGCCGTTCCAGGCTGAAGGGAACTGAGACATGACAGCTGTCTGATTCTGAATTGTGTCCTTTGTTATAAAGCACCTTACGGGGGGACAACTGGAGGACCTCGAATGGGATCTGAAGATTAGACGGCAGGAACAAACCCGTGTTCGTGTCCTGATTTAGATGGTTCTGTAGACCTACCTTGTTTGTAAGAAATGCAGCTCAAGTTTCAATGGTGCCCGATACTAATGTATCCGGTGGCTTCATTATTTTCATCCGAATGCCATTCTGGTTTAGAAACAGCCCAAGAGGGCCAGACCAGAGCTCCGTCACAGCAAAGGTGTGGCAAGGACATTGGTGGGCTCGGTGGCTGGACAAAATTCATCCAACCTACTGACCCAGCCACGATCCACCCATTGCTTGCTAAGCCCAAGGCCAAGGCTAAGCAGAGAGTAGCCAGATGCATGCCTCCAACTTGTAGGCCAAGGGCTGGCTAGGCAGGGGGTTTCGAGAGGATAACCCCTCTTCCAGGACCACCCTGATGAGTAAAGGCAGACAAGCAGGTGAGGGTGACTGTGACACCCAGAGACTGTACTCTTCCTGCCCTCACCCCGTCCCACCCCCACAACACTGGGCCACCTTTTGGAGCTGACACTCACAGACTCTCTGTCGGCAGGGCCTGCTCCTACTGCCAGACTCTTACTTACAGCCATGATCAGATATGACCAGACTCCTTCTGGTCCTGGAAACCAGAGTCACTTGTTGACTGTCTTTATGGACCAAAGTGCTTGAGGCATCTCAGGCAGCCTAAACCTGAGCTTCTACCTGCCTCTGACCTGCTGTCAGGCATGTGCTGGGCCAAGCAGGATGGGGAATGATGGATGGAGGTGTGGAGAGGATGAAATAATTTCATGCAAAATTTTTTAAAAAGAACTTCTTAAAGGCCAGGTATGGTGGCTCACACGTGTAATCCCAGCACTTTGGGAGGCCAGGGCGGGCAGATCACCTGAAATAGGGAATTCGAGACCAGCCTAACCAACATGGAGAAACCCTGTATCTACTAAAAATACAAAATTGGCCAGGGATGGTGGCACATCCCTGTAATCCCAGCTACTCCAGAGGCTGAGGCAGGAGAATTGCTTGAACCCGGGAGGCGGAGGTTGCGGTGAGCCCAGATCATGCTGCCGTTGCACTCCAGCCTGGGCAACAAGAGTGAAACTCCACCTCAAAAAAAAAAAAAAAAAAACCTCTTTAAAAAAATGCTAGTTGCACCATGTTGGCAACTTATTATCAAATGATAGCAGGAAAAAAAGTTTTTTATACTTTTCTTTGCAACTTTGAGATTGTTTTAATTTTTTTTAGTTTTTTAGAGTTTATTTTATAGAATATTCACATGCTAAAGAATGAATGTGGACCCCAACCTCATACCATATAAAGAAATTAACTCAAAAGGATCAACAACTTAAATATAAGAGCTAAAGCCATAAAACTCTTAAAACATAAGGGTAAATCTTCATGACCTTGAATTTAGAAATAAAATCTTAAATATGACACCAAAAGTACAGGCAGCAAAAGAAAAAATGGATGAGTAGGACTTCATTAAATTAAAAACTTTTGTGCAACAAAAAAGTGAAAAGGCAACCTACAGAATGTGATAAAATATTTGCAAATCACATATCTTATAAGCGTCTAGTAGCCAGAATACATAACGAACTCTCGCAATCCAACAACAGAAAGACAAATAACTCAATGAAAAGTGGGCAAAGGATTTGAATAAACGTTTATCAAAAGAAGACACACAAATGGCCAATGAGCATAGGGAAATAAAAATCAAAACCACAGTGAGGGGTGGTGAGGTGTTGGTCGAAAGACACAAAATTTCAGTTAGATGAGAGGAATTAGTTCAAGAGATCTACTGTACAACATGGCACCTGTAATTAATAAGAGTGTATTATATACTTGAAAACCATGAAAAGACTAGATTTTGTAAGTGTTCTTGCCACAAAAAATAAGTATGCAAGGTAATGTACATGCTAGGTATTCTACAATGTATACGTATTTCAAAACATCATGTTGTACACATAAATATGTATAATTTTTATTTGTCAATTAAAGAATATTTTTTTAAAATCACAATCACACCCACTGTCATGACTATAATTAAACAAAAAAAAAACAGAAAATAACAAGTGTTGGCAAGGGTGAGGGAGATTGGAAACTTCATATTATGTTGCTGGTTGAAATATAAAATGGTGAAGCCACTTTTTTTTTTTTTGAGATAAAAATCTCGCTGTGTCACCCAGGCTCTCTCAGCTCACTGCAGCCTCCATCTCCTAGGTTCAAGTGATTCTCCAACTATAGCTTCTCGAGTTGCTGGGATTACAGGCGTGCACCACCATGCCCAGCAAATTTTTTTTTGTATGTTTTTTTAGTAGAGACAGGATTTCACCATGTTGGCCAGGTTGGTCTCAAACTCCTGACCTCAAATGACCCGCCCACCTCAGCCTCCCTAAGTGCTTGATTACAGGCCTGAGCCACAGCACCCGGCCAATGCAGCCACTTCGGAAAGCAGTTTGGCAGTTCTTCAAAATGATGCCATATGGCCCAGCAATTCCCCTGCTAGATATATACCCCCAAAAAATTGCAAACGCATACATGTGCATGTATGTTCATAGCAGCATTATACACAACAGCCAAAAGACACTGGGAAGCAACGGTCCAGCAGGAATGAATGGATAAACAAAGAGTGATATATGCCTACAATGGAATATTCTTCAACCATAAAAAGGAATAAAGTGCTTGAGACACACTACGTCATGGGTGAACCTCAAAAACATTATGCTAAGTGAAGAAACTAAGACACAAAATGTCACATATTGTATGGTTCCATTTATGTGAAATATCCAGAATAGGCAAATTCATAGAGACAGAAAGCAGATTGTGGGAGAAGGGGTGGGAGAGGAGGAACGGGGGGTAACCGCCTGATGGGATGATGGCAGTGTCCTGGAAATAGACAAAAGCAGTCGTTGCAGAACATCGTAAATGAACAAAATGCCACTGAATTGTCCACTTTAAATTGGTTAACTTTATATTCTGTGAATTTTACCTCAATTTTTTAAAAAAACAAACTACTGGTTTCCTTCCCTGACTTCATCTTCTCCCTATATTAAAAAGTCCCTATGAACTTTTGGATTATAACCCAAAGTGTAAAATAAATGTCTGTGTGTCCATACTGACACAAATAGAAGAAGGAAGGAAGGAAGGGAGGGAGGGAGGGAGGAGGGAGGGGGGAGGAGGGAGGAGGTGGGAGGGAGGGAGGGAGGGAGGAAAGGAGGGTGGGAGGGAGGGAGGGAGGAATTTCCCATGCAAAATAATTTCAAAAATATATGTAGACACGCCCCCACCTCAAGGAAGTGGAGTTTTTTTGTTTTGTTTTGTTGTTTTGAGACAGAGTCTAGCTCTATAGCCCAGTCTGGAGTGCAGTGGCCCAGTCTTGGCTCACTGCAACTTCCACCTCCCAGGTTCAAGTGATTCTCCTGCCTCAACCTTCAAAATACTACAGGCCTGCATCACCAAGCCTGGCTAATTTTTGTATTTTTAGTAGAGATGGAGTTTCACCATGTTGGCCAGGCTGGTCTCAAACTCTTGATCTCAGTGATCCACCCACCTTGGCCTCCTAAAGTGCTGGATTACAGATGTGAGCCACCGCGCCTGGCCAGGAAGTGGAGATTAACTCTCCACCCCTTAAGTGTGGGTTGCCTACCTCAGCCTCCCAAAGTGCTGGGATTACAGGCATCAGCCACCACACCTGGACTGTCTGTACTATTCTTGCAACTTTTCTGTAAATCTGAAATGATTCTAAAATACAAAGTTTAGGGTAGATCACCCGAGGTCAGGAGTTCAAGACCAGCCTGGCCAACATGGTGAAACCTGGTCTCTACTAAAAATACAAAAATTGGCCAGGTGTGGTGGTGCATGCCTGTAATCCCAGCTACTCAGGAGACTGAGGCAGGAGTATCGCTTAAACCCGGGAGGTAGAGGATGAGTGAGCATAGTGTCAGAGGCCTCTGAGAGGGGCTAGATGTTTGCAGGTCCATGGATCGAGGACACGGCAGATCCTTTTCTACTCTGTGAATTTTGAATCAAAATGGTTTAAAAAGCAGTATTCTGAAGCAAAAGTGACAAAATGTTCATATCTGTCCAGATATAGGCACCCAGATGTATATGAATAATTATGTGCTGTAATTTTCTGCATGTTTCAAAGATAGAATCTCAAGCAAAGGCCCTGCATGCCCTAAGGCCCTGAGATAGGACGAAGTGCCGCCACTATGGGCTGGAGAGCGGGAGCAAGGGACGAGGTGGCACAGGATGAGGGAAGTAGGTGGGGACACGATCCTGCAGCCACAGAAGACCACACCCTTCCCACACATTCCAGAGGCTCCCATCCCTGCCAGTCTAATGCCATGCCTTTCTCAAGTGCTAACAGGGCCCCTGAGCCTGCCTCCTAAATCACCCAGTACCACCCCTGGCCCAGGCTCTGCTGCCTCCTGAACATGACAAGTTCATTGTTCCCCTTTTTCCAAGGGCTGCTTTTCCCCAAGAGGCAGCTCTGAGCAGGCAGGTTTCTGTGGGCAGATGCCCCCGGGCCAGGGCTCACAAAGGCAGTATTGTCTGGTTCGGCAGAGCAGGATCCTCACCCCATCCTCCAGTGCCCACATCAAAGAGAAGAAATCAAAGCTCCTGCAGGCGCTGGAGAACACAGCCCATCCCTGGTCCCAGAGGGAGCTCTCTTGTGGTACACTTCACCCCTCGTAGATGAGGAGGGACACGGAGACAGGATACTAGCAGTCTGTGGCCAGCACCAGCTGAACTGAATGACCATCAGGAGAGGAGCCAGGCCGAAGGACAGCATCATCTCCAGGGAGCGCAGCGCTTTACAGTTTGCAGCACAGCATGTGGAAGGCAGGGTTGGAATGGAGAGGCTCACGGCAGATGAGAAAATCATAGAGTGTACCGAGGTCACGCAGCCAGCTAGAGAGCCCAGGCCCCCGAGTCCCCTGCCCAGCGTCTTTCCTGGTATACAAGGTGGTTTCCACATCAGCAGCTGCAGACGGATTAATGAAGACATGAGGGCTAGGCCTCTGACCTGCACCACTTAGTAGCTGGGATCTCTGGGCAGTCAGTGACCTCCCTGACCTGGACCCCTCAAGGGTGCCAAGTACAGTGTCTGGTGCATGGTAAATATTCAACAAATGGTAGTTCTTCTTACCGTGATGCCCTAGAAACAACCCACTGAAGAGGTGTCACCTGACAGCAAACTCACCTACGACAGGTGGGGTGGACTGAAACACGAGGAGGTGAGGGCAGCAGGAGGCAGGGCACCTCAGGAGCAGCCCCAAGTGTGGCGGGCTGCCTCAGGCCTCAGGGAGGACCCTCACAGAGAGACCTCCAGCCTCACCCCCAGGCTCACCAGCTGTGTGGTGACTGAGCACAATCAGAGCCACAGGATGGGTGAGGAGATTCGGGAGACCTGGGGGGCCAATCCCTGCTCTGCCACAGGAGACGTGTTACTGTGGGAAAGTCACTTTGCTCTCTGAGCGTAAAATGGAGAGTCTGGACTCCATGAAACTGAAGGCCTCTTCAAAATGAAAGTCCTATGAATGTATTTTATCCCCAAAATCCTCCTGAAAGGAATAGATAGGTAGATAGAGATGGATGGATGGATGAATGGATAGATGGATGATAGTGATAGAAAGATGATAGAGAGATACATACATATATACATACATACAAATTGGTTAGTTATTATCCTCTTTTTTTTTGAGATGGAGTCTCGCTCTTTTGCCCAGGCTAGAGTGCAGTGGCACAATCTTGGCTCACTGCAACCTCTGTCTCCCGGGTTCAAGTGATTCTCCTGCCTCAGCCTCCCGAGTAGCTGGGACTACAGGCGCGTGCCACCACGCCCAGTTAATTTTTTGTATTTTTAGTAGAAACAGGGTTTCACCATGTTAGCCAGGATGGTCTCAATTTCCTGACCTTGTGATCTGCCAGCCTTGGCCTCCCAAAGTACTGGGATTACAGGTGTGAGCCACCGAGCCTGGCCAGTTATTATCTTCTTTTAAGGCTAACAGAAAGGAAGAGAAGGAGGAGAAGAGGAAGGAAAGAAGGGAGAGAGGGAGAGAAGGAAGATTGTCCTTTGGGCATCCAGAGACGAGCTGTTGGAAAGCTAAGTCCGGCTCCCTAGGAGGCTGGTGCTCCAGGAATCACTACAAGGCTCAGAGACTCAGACCTCAAAAAGGCATAGAATAGAGGCTTCTGAAGAAAGACCTGTCTGTTGCCTCTCCGCATAAGGACAAGCCCCGCCCTGTGACTCTAAGAAGAGCATTACTCCTGCCAGACCTCAGGCAGCCTATCCACGAATCCTGGCCTGTACTGTGTTTGCATTGGAATCTGTTAGAAGCCCCAGGCCTGAGGGAGAAAGCAAGGCCTACAGAGTCCCGCTAACTAAAGAGACTACTGTTTATAAGACAAAATACACCATGGGCGAAACACATGCAACTTAGTGAACTAAGGAGTCTACAGCTTCAAGTGAGCAAAGTGCTAGCTCTGTGTTGGTGTTTAGCCTCTGCTGTGAGCCACTAACTTGTATACTGAGCTCCGGAGCACTTCCAAGTGAGTAACGACAGGCATCTCAAACTCGTCTAAAATTCACTTCCACGACTACTCCAGATGTTAGAACTAAAACTTCGGAACCATCCTTGACCCTCTTTCTCCATCCCACTTAATTTCTAGCAAGGCTCCTGGTTCCACCTCTGCATATTAGCTAGCACATGTTAGGTACGCTGCATGCCAGGTGCTGTTCTAAACGCTTTCCATATTAAATCATTCCATCTTTGGCCAGGCACGATGGCTCGCATCTGTAATCCCAGCACTTGGGGAGGCTGAAGCTGAAGGATCGCTTGAGGCCAGGAGTTCACGATCAGCCTGGGCAACAGAGCGAGATCCTGTCTCTACAAAAAATAAATCTAAAACTTAGCCAGATGTAGTGGCACACGCCTATGGTCCCAGATACTCGGGAGGCTAAGGTGGAGGATTGCTTGAGACCAAGAGGTCAAGGCTGCAGTGAGCCACGATCATGCCACTGCACTCCAGCCAGGGCAATAGAGAGAGACCCTGTCTCAAAAAAAAAAAAAAAAGTCATTCAGTCTTCATGGTGGCTCTGTGAAGTAGGTACTCGTGTCCCCATTTTATAGATGAGGAAGCTGAGGCACACAGAGGTTAAGTAGCTGTAAAGTGATGGGGCTGAGGTCAAAGCCAGGACAGGTGGCTCCAGTGCCCGTGTGTTTCACTGCTACACCAAATGGCCCTCCAAGGACTTCCAATCACCTTCACCACCATGGCTGTAGCCAGCTGGCTCCACCACACAGCTGGTGAGGTGGGAGGATCATTTGAGCCCAGGGTTCAAGACCAGCCTGGAAAACAGAGCAAGACCCTGTTTCTGCAAAATATTACAAAATTAGCCAGGTATGGTGCCATGCACCTGTAGTCCCAGCTACTCAGGAGGCTGAGGCAGGAGGATCACTTGAGCTCAGGAGTTCAGGGCTGCAGTCAGCTAGAATGGCACCAAGCAGTCCAGCCTGGGGGACAGAGTGAGACGCTGTCTCTAAAAACTAAAAATAAATATGAATAAATAAATAAATAAGAAACATGGATAAATAAATTGGGATGTGTTTACAAAATGGAAAGCCCACAGCAATTAAAAAAAAAAAACAAGAGTGAAGCATTGCTACCATTAGCAACATAGGTGACTCTCACAGTTATAATGTTCAGCAAAAGAAGCACAAATGAAGACATTACGAGTGATTTCATTTATATGAAGTTCAGGAGCAAACAGACTAATCTATGGTGATAAAAGATTAGTAGCAGTTAGAAGGATGATTACCTCTGGTAGAAGCTATTGATCGGGATCGGGGAGGAGGGAGACTTCTGGGATGCTGGAAATGGTTTACATCTTGATCTGGGTAGCATATATGCATGGGCATAACAGTTACTTGGGTATACATACATGCAAAAACTCATTGAGATGTGTGCACTTCATCTAAATTTTATTTTAAATCAAAGCATCCAGAAGAGAGAAAAAGGAACACCAGTGCTTTTGCCTCCTGAGCCTCTTCTATCAGGGCAAAAATGTTCCCCAATGCCCCAGCAGCTTTCCTCAAACATCTCTTGGGCCACGGCTGGATCACATGCCCACCAGAGACCCATTACCTGCAAAGAGAGGTAGAAGTGTTATGATTGGCCAAGACCAGTCATGACCCAGCCCCTGGAGCTGGGCACTCTATTGCTGGAACAAAACCAGGGTTCAATTACCAAAAAAAAAGGTGAAGGCTCAGTGGGCAGCCAACGGTGTCTACCACAGCTGCAGAGAGCTCGAAAGACCCTGAAAAGTCATCTCAGGTAGGAAGCAATAGGAGCGGAACTGGCCAGTGCTCACTGGGCACTTGCCATGTGCCAGGCTTTGTGCAAAGCGCTGACATGGGGCTCTCCTATTCAAGATGGTGGCCAGTGAAAAGGGATGCTGAGAAATGATGAGGGAAAGAGGTCCAAAAAATATTGCCAGGAGCCAGTTGTATCAGTCAGGGTGCTCCAGAGAAACAGAACCAAAAGGATGGATAGGTGGATAAATGGATGAATGGGTGGGTGGATGGATGGACAGGTAGATGCATGGACGAATGGATGGATGAGTGGACAAATGGGTGGATGGGCAGATGGATGAATGGATGGATGGATAGATGGATTTTAGGAAATTGACTCATAGGATTGTGGAGACCAACAAGCCCAAAATCTGCAGGGCAGGCCAGCAGTCTGAAAACTCAGGCAGGAGTTGATGCTGAAGTCTTAAGCAGAATTTCTTCTACTCTAAAAACTTGAGTTTCTGCTCTTAAGGCCTTCAACTAGCTGGATGAAACCCACCCTTATTATTTAGGGTAATATCCTTAACGTTAACTGATTGCAGATATAAGCCACGTTTACAAAATACCTTCACAGTAACATCTAGGTTAAATAACTGGGTCCTATAGCGTAGCCAAGGTGACACATAAACCAGCAAACCAGCTGTCCCAACCTTAATGTATTTCCATTACTATCTCTCTCATTTCCCTAATTAACCCTACCCCAGCCAATTCCCCATCCCCAGCTCCCCAGGGTTAACCTCCAGACATGGTCATGTCCACCGTCAAGCCTTCTAGGGGCCTCACCAGGTGGGGCTCCACATTGAGTGGGAGCAAAGGGAACCAGAAAGGTGTTTCTAGCAGGAACCTGGAACAAGAGACTTGGACTGGGCCAAATAAGCCACAAAAACCTAAGAAAGGAAGAAAAAAAGCCTACTCCCCAGAGCAGATGATCTTTCCCTGAGTTCTTGGCTTGTTCTGCTCCATGGATTCCTTAGTACTTGCTGTCTCTCAGAAACATATTTCTGTGATATATACTGTAAATCTGCTTCATTTGAAATTCATAGTTAATGACCTATTCCCTTGTATTCAGGAAACAGAGTAAGGTTCCGGCTTTTAAAGGCCAGGAGTTTACTAGCCAGAATATGACAAGTATTACAAAGTATAGGCCTGCTCTAAAAGCACTTAAGAAACAGTCTCCATCAGAAATTTCAAGAATACCTTCGAATAACATCATTTATCTGCCAAGAGGCCAAGGGGATGGGGAGTGGTAGTGGGCAGAGAGTAAACGAGTATTTGATCAAATCCCTACTTTCGACTCCCATTGGGAGGGGAGGTAAATATTTACTAACCCTTCTCACCCTGGAAAGGTTTGTTTGCATGCTTATATGGGCAAGGTGTGTACACGGGTGCAAGCGTGTGCAAGCGTATGTGTGCACCAAAACCCCCTCTCCTCCATCCACCAGCCCCTAAGGCTAACATAAAAACAAACTCCGCCATACTCTGACCTCTATCATCAAAGAGGTAATTTAATAAAACGAGTGTCCCTGTTTTCGTGTGGATCCATTTAACTGAAACCCAAAGCCAGCCCTGGAGTAAATTGGGCTGTGGACAAATCGATTAGGTCCATCCACACTTTCTCATTTTCTATAGAGTCTGAGCTTAACCAGGTTAATTTTTGTTAAACACATTACCCAGGTACTCTCCTCTTACCAGCCCAATGATTTTGTGTCAGGCCTGAAGGATTGTAATTGCAATCCAGCAAGACGCCAACTGAGCCCCGTGATTTACGGAGGACTCCAGAGCGCAGGCCGCCTCCTACCTGCCGGCTGCTGGATGGGAACTTTCTTCCTTAAATCTTAGCATGACTAATGGATGAGGGTCCGGAGCAAGGTGCCACACGAGAGGCCATCCTCAGCGGGGAACAGGCTACTGCCTCTTTTGGGTACCCAACTCTGTGGCTGTCTCTAGGCCTATGAGGGAGAGCAAAGGCCTCTTTGCTCCATGGAGCAGAAACTCAGGAGGGCTCCTGGGCACCGGCCTTGGGTATTGCTGATCATTCCGAGTCATGCCCGTTCCCTGGGAAGTATGACCTTCCTAACTGTTGTCCAGGGAACATTTCCTGGCCTCAGTTTCCCATCTCCTCCTGGCCCAGGCCTCAGGCTTCTCCAAACAGGCCCAGTGCCTCCGCCCCACTTCAGACCCACCTTCTGCTCCCCTCCGCTCTCACTGGGCCTGACGCCCACACACTCAGCTTTTCTTATTTATCTATTTTGTTTGTTTACTTGTTTGTTTTTGAGACCAGGCTGAAGTACAGTGGCGCAATCTCAGCTCACTGCAATCTCCGCCTCCCAGATTCAAGTGATTCTCCTCCCTCAGCCTCCTGAGTAGCTGGGACTACAGGCACTTGCCACCGCGCCTGGCTACTTTTTGTATTTTTAGTAGAGACAGGGTTTCACTATATTGGCCAGGTTGGTCTCAAACTCCTGACCTTGTGATCCACCCCCCTTGCCCTCCCAAAGTGCTGGGATTACAGGAGTGAGACACCACACCCAGCCTCACACTCAGCTTTTCATCCTGTTTTGCAGACACCTCACATCTCCTCATCCCAGTCCCCTCATCTGCTGAATGGGTGTGACAAGGACACCTGCTCATAGGATAGTGAGGACAAAGCCTGGGGAACAGCCACCTGTGCCTGGCACACAGTAAGTCTTCAACAAATGTCAAGCGTATAGCCAGCGTGGTGGTACATGCCTGTGGTCCCCACTACTCAGGAGGCTGAGGTAGATGAATCGCTTGAGCCAGGGAGGTGGAGGCTGCAGTGAGCCATGATCATGCCCACAGCACTCCAGCCTGGGTGACAAAGTGAGACCTCATCTCAAAAAAATTAAATAAAGTAAAAAATAAAAAATATCAACCGTACTCATTTACCTTAAGAAGAGAAGCTGGCAAGGCCAGAGAAGAACCAGTGCTAGCGAAGATGGGGAGAAACAGAAGCCCTCATAGGATGCTGGCAGGGATGTAAGATGGTGCAGACACTTTGGAAACAGTTTGGCAGTTTCTTAAAAAGTTAAATATGCATCTGCCATACCACCCAGAAATTTCACTCCTATGTATTTACCCAAGAGAAATGAAAGCATGTGCCCACACAAAGACTTGTACATGAATGTTCGTAGCTGTTTTATCCATAATACTTGAAAACTGGAAACAACCCAGATGTCTGTGGACAGGTGAATGGATAAACAAAGTATGGCATGTCCATGCAATGGAATATTAGGTAGCGATAAAAAGGAACAAAACACTAACACCTGCTACAATGTGGATGAGCCTCCAACCATCATGCTAAGTGAAAGAAGCCAGACACAAAAAAACATATGATTCCATGTACATGAAATATCCAGAACAGGCAAATCTATAGAGTCAGAATGCAGATCTGTGGTTACCTGGGGCTGAGAATTGAAGCAAGGATAATAAATGGGCACAAGGGATCTTATTACTGTGGTGAAAATGTTTTAAGCTGAATTGAGATGATGGCTGCACGACTCAGTAAATTTACTAAAAAGCATTGAAGTGTAATGAGTAAATTGTATGGAATGTAAATTTTGCCTCAATGAAGTTACTTTAAAAGAGAGAATAAGAGAGGCTGGAACCTCCACTTACAGAGATGGTGTCTACCTGATATGATTTGGCTCTGTGTCCCCACCCAAATCTCATCTTGTAGCTCCTATAATTCCCACAGGTTGTGGGAGGGACCCAGTGAGAGATAACTGAATCATGGGGGAAGGTCTTTCCTGTGCTGTTCTCGTGATAGTGAATAAGTTTCATGAGATCTGATGGTTTTAAAAATGAGAGTTCCCCTGCACACACTCTCTCTTTGCCTGCTGCTATCCACCTAAGATGGGACTTGCTCCTCCTTACCTTCCACCATGATTGTGAGGCCTCCCCAGCCATGTGGAACTGTAAGTCCAATAAACCTCTTCCTTTTGTAAATTACCCAGTCTTAGGTATTTCTTCATCAGCAGTGTGAAAGTGCACTGATATACTACCTTAGTTGGATTTGAGTTTGTTAGTTTTGCCAAGGTAGGGTTACAAGTTGTATTAGTCCATTCTTGCATTGCTATAAAGAACTATGTGACCCTGAGTAATTCATAAAGAAAAGAGGTTTCATTTGACTCTCAGTTCTGCAGATTGTACAGGAAGCATGGCTGGGAGGCCTCAGGAAACTCACAATCATGGCGAAAGACAAATGGGAAGCAGACACATCTTACATGGCCAGAGAAGGAGGAAGAGGGCAAAGGGGGAGGTGCTGCGCACTTTTAAACAACCAGATCTCATGAGAACTCTGTCCTGAGACAGCACTAGAGGGATGGGGCTGAACATTAAAAACCACCCCTATGATCCAATCACCTCCCACCAGACCCCACCTCCAACATTGGGGATTAAAATTCAACACAAGATTTGGGTAGGACCACAGAGCCAAACCATATCATAAGGTTTTGTTGATACTGAAAAGCCATGGAATACACACGTCTGTGTCATTGTATGAGATACTGGTGTAAATTACCTAGTACAGGGCCCAGCATGAAGCTGGGAATGACAGCGGGCATGGTTTATAATTCATTCATTTTCTTTCATTGGGAAAGTTCTCCTGGAAGAGGAAAGACATGAGGGATGTGTTAGTCCATTTTGCAACACTATAAAGGAATACTCAGGGCTGGGTAATTTATAAAGAAAAGACATTCAATTGGCTCATGATTCTGCAGGCTGTATAGAGAGCATGGTGATGGCTGGACACGATGGCTCACGCCTGTAATCCCAGCACTTTGGGAGGCTGAGAGGGGCAGCTCACCCTGAGGTCAGGAGTTCAAGACCAGCCTGGCGAAACCCCGTCTCTACTAAAAATACAAAAATTAGCCAGGCATGGTGCCATGCACCTGTAGTCCCAGCTACTTGGGATACTGAGGGAGGAGAATCACTTAAATCCAGGAGGCAGAAGTTGCAGTGAGCCGAGATTGCACCACTGCACTCCAGCCTGAGTGACAGAGCAAGACTTCATCTCAAAATAATAATAAAATAAAAAGAAAGCATGGTGCTGGCATCTGTGCTTGGCTCCTGGTGAGGCCTCAGGGAGTTTTACGCATGGTAGAAGGTGAAGCCGGAGCAGGCATGTCACAGGCAAGAAAGGGAGCAAGAGAGAGGGAAGATTCCAAGCTCTTTTAATCAACAAGTAGCTCTCACATGAACTACTACAGGGAGAACTCATTCATTGCCGTGGGGACAGCACCAAGGCATTCATGAGGGATCCGCCCTCATGACCCAGAAACCTCCTATCAGGCCCCACCTGCAACACCGGGATCATCTTTCAACATGAGATTTGGAGGGGACAAACATCCAAAGTACATCAAGCGGGTTACAATGAACCTTTTACAATCACCACCAGCGCTCAGGATGTTCGGCACATGAAATACCTATAAAGTGCTATGGTCAGCAGGAACTGATTAGAAATTCAACTATGCCAGGACGGTGGCCATGGAAGTTGGAATCCGCTAAGGAGTGTGTAACAACTCACCTGCCTAATCAACTAGCCAAAAAAAAAAAAAACTAAAAAATATTTAAAATTTAAAAAAAAAGAAAGAAATTCAACTATGCATTGTTCTTTGAGCATCTTCCATTTGCTAGGTGAGGAGGGAGACAGAAAGGCCTAGAAGACACTGCCTCTGCCTTCAAGGCGCTTACAGGTTCCAACCCAGGAAGGAGTGAGGGTTCCACCCCAGGCCTCCTTGGAATTTTACAGTGTGCTCAGTATTCTTGCCTCTGCTATGACAGCCACCCTCCCACTTCTGCCTGCATGGCTACACTTTATAGCATCCCCACTCTGGAATCTAACCTTCCTCCATCACCAACCCACCTCCAACTCTGGGTGTGAAGTCTCCAGGCAGGGGGCAGCCTACGTAGCTGTCACAAGCACTGACCCTGGCACTCTCCTGTCTGTGTTTGCCTCTGAGCTCTGCTATTTGCTGGCCGTAATAATAAGTTGCTGAATGCGGGCCTCAGTTTCTTCACCTGTAAAATGGGCATGATAATCTCAGGAACCTTATAGGCTTAATGTAAGGACTACATGAGTGGATATACAGAAACTGCTTAGAACAGAGTTGGGCACACGGCCAAGGGCCAGCTCTGACCATTGCTCTGTAAGCCAGGCCTTCTCCCCAGCATAGCCTCCAGGATGGCCCGGCTGCTGCTGCCAGCTTCCAGGCTGTGCAGCTCACCTCTTTGGTAAGCAGAGAACCGGCAGGGACGGGACTCCCACTGTCCCCGACATGTGTCATTGATGGCAGCCCTGCATCTGTGATGTCACTGCCATTGTGTGATTGTGAAAACAATGGCTCTCCCTCCTGCTGAAAGGCAAGTTCCTTCAGCCAGGGACCAGGCCAGTTTCTCTTCACTGCCATGTCCCCAGCTGTCTTACTGCAGGGCCTAATAAGCACTCACTAAATTTTTATGGAAGGAAGAAAAAGAGGAAGGGCCAGGCATGGTGGCTCATGCCTGTAATCCCAGTACTTTGGGAGGCTGAGGCGGGCAGATCACCTGAGGTCAGGAGTTCGGGACCAGTCTGGCCAACATGGTGAAACCCAGTCTCTACTAAAAATGCAAAAATTACCCAGATGTGGTGGCACGCACCTGTAATTCCAGCTATTCGGGAGGCTGAGGCAGGAGAATTGCTTGAACCCGGGAGGCAGAGATCACACCACTGCACACCAGCCTGGGTGACAGAGAGAGACTCTATCTCAAAAAAAAAAAGAGAAAAAGAGGAAGATGATGATGGGGAGGACAGGAAGGGAGAGGGAGCCACCAGCAAGAAGCGCCCTCCCAAGATACATGCTACTGTGATCAAGTAGACCTCTAATCCTGAAACTAGAGTCTTCAAGTCTGAAGGCATTGGGGTAAAATAGGAATTTTAATTATAATAGGGCAAATAACCCACTAATTAGTACCATATTTCTCTGTTCTTCAGCTTCCATGGAGAGTGTAATAAGCCACCATGTATTACTCTGAATACTGCGAGGCCCTTCTTTAAGCACTTTTAACATATTGTTAAATCTTCACAGCAACCCTCAAAGGAAGGTACTATTACTATCCCCATTTTACAGATTAAAAAAAACTGCGGCCCAGAGGGTTTTAATAACTTGCCTGAGGCCACATAGCTAGTAAACGGCAGAGTCAGGTTTGGGCCCACATAGTTTGATTCTAGAACCCGTCCTTTTAACTCTTGCATGATGCTTCCAGAAGAGAGGGAACCGTTTAAGGAATCAATAAGCAGCATATCTTTTCTAACACTGCGGAGCTTGGAAACTCATGCTAGGAAAAAGGGCCGTCTCAGGCCAGGCGCTGTGGCTCACGCCTGTAATACCAGCACTTTGGGAGGCCAAGGTGGGCAGATCATGAGGTCAAGTGATTGAGAACATCCTGGCCAACATGGTGAAATCCCGTCTCTACTAAAAATACAAAAAAAAAAAAAAATCAGCTGGGCATGGTGGCCTGCACCTGTAGTCTCAGCTACTCAGGAGGCTGAGGCAGGAGAATCACTTGAACCCAGAAGGCGGAGGTTGCAGTGAGCTGAGACTGCATCACTGCACTCCAGCCTGGTGACAGAGTGAGACTCCATCTCAAACAATTGCCACTAGTACTGTAAGGCTGGCAGATCCCTCCAAGACTTGGTCATTCACTCAGAAAACATTTATTGAGTATTTAACCCCTCTGTGCCTTAGTTTCCTCATCTGTACAGTGGAAATAATAATAATAGAACATGTCTTTTAGGATAAGGCACTTGGACTACAGCCTGGCACACAGCAGGGGGCTCAGTAGGTGGTTTGGTTTGGTTTTGTTCTGTTTTTAAGATGGAGGTTCACTCTTGTCACCCAGGCTGGAGTGCAGTAGTGCAGTCTCAGCTCCCTGCAACCTCCACCTCCTAGGTTCAAGAGATTCTCCTGCCTCAGCCTTCCAAGTAGCTGGGACTACAGACAGACACATGCTGCCACTCCCAGCTAATTTTTTTTTTTTTTTGTATTCTAGTAGAGACAGGGTTTCACCGTGTTGCCCAGGCTGGTCTCGAACTCCTGAGCTCAGGCAATCTGTCCGCCTCGGCCTCCCAAAATGCTAGGATTACAGGCGTGAGCCACCGTGCCCAGCCACTATTAGGATATTCTATTCTTGATCTAAAACATCATTTCAGAAAACAAAGACTTCACTGCCTCACTGCTGCCCTTTGGTAACTGCAGGAGAAAGGCCAGTGGCTCTCGCTGGCATCTCAGGAGAGGGCTCCGTGGCTGGGTACGAGTCATCTGCAGGAACATGCATCCTCCACCGCTCGGAGCTGGGCCCACTGCTGCATCCCAGCTGCGCCTGCTTCTTTACTGGACTTGGGAGTTCTAAGGAAGATTTTTCCCCGCCTGTCGCATGAAAGCAGCATGAGTTATTTTTACTGAACCACACTGTGGCGTCTAGTGAAGGAATGTGCCACTGGTGGAAAGATCTGGATGGGAACATTATAAATTTTTAAGCACAAGTGAGGTCAACCCACTATCACTTGGTGTAAAACACAGTCATCTACCCACCCTTCCCGCTGAGGGCCGAGCTCACTGGCGGAAGGAAACAGGACCTCAGGCCCTCACCGCATTTCCGGAAGGCAGTAGAATACGCCATCTAATGAGAATGTGACGTGAGGAAGATATATGGACACCTACTGAAGCCAGAGAACCGATTCCAGCTGATCCTCCATCGCTTGCCTTTGCAAATAACAATAGTTTCATCCTTCAACCACTCACCAGGGAGACGGAGCCGCAGAGGACAAGGTCAGGAGCCCATCTCTGGCCTCACAGGACCCTGAGCCAGTGACCTGTGCCTCAGTTTCCTTATGTGTAAAGCATAGTTGGTGATAATTACATGGTTCTCCCTGGGCTGCTGTGAGGATGTAATGTGACTCCCCAGGTTCGGGTCTTTGCGGAGGACTTGGCACACGGCACAGTCTCCACACACGGCCGATCTGGTCCGGCGTTTCCTCCCTCCAGGCAGCACGCTAAGTCTTGGCCCTCATCATTTCATGAACCCTCACAACACTGCATGAGGTCGGTATTTTATTTTCCTGTTTTACAAAAGAGGAAACTGAGGCCCAGCAAAGTAAAGTGCCTTTGGCCACGGGCATGTGGCCTCAAAGCCTGGCAGGCCCGAGGGCCACCCCAGCTGCAGGCACAATGTGCTCCCACGGTCCTCACCGTCCTCACCGCCCTCACTGTGCAAAGGCCTTCCCGGGCCTTCCTGCACCCCTCCTTCATCTCTCCACCCTTTCCTGCCGCAGAGTCAGCTTCCTCTCCCAAGACAGGGTTCCAGTTATCTTAACACAAAAGCAGCTTTATTGGAGGCAGCTTCCGGGCTGGGGTTCTCCACGAGGGGTCTTCACGTGGTCAGGGCTGCCCTCACCCAAGCTGCAGCCTCTTTGCAGGCAGCACAGCCCCGCAGCCCTGCCCGTGGGCCTCCTGCTCCAGCCCAGGCCTGTCCTGCCTCTCTGCCCAGATCCAGGCTGTGCTGCGCCTTTTCTCATCCATAGCCCAGCTACTCATGACTGCCCAGCAAGATGCTGCCCTCACTCCACAACCAGCCGGCAAAGGAAAAGCTCTGGGCTCTCAAGCCGCCTCCTCAAGCCTCCCAGCCACGAGGGTGAGCCATGTCCCTTTCCCTGGCAGGTTCCCTTAGGGAGGCAGACCCAGGGATGAAGCCACACACCCTCGGCCAGCCACGCCATTAGAGATGTGTTTCATGGGAACCGGAAAGGGGGAATTGTGTGAGTGCATGCGCGTGTGGTTCCCAAGGCCTCCTGGTGCTGTGCCCAGAGCAATTCGAGAAGGAGGGATATGATGGGGGTAGGCTCCTGCTACTGCTGCTTCTGGAAGGGTCCAGGGCCACCTGGAGGGCCCCTAAACATGAAAACATCTGCTTTCCCACCTGAGCAGGCAACAGCATCTGGCCCGGGGTCGGGGGTGGACATAGCCTGTGGTCTTAACTTGATAAATGGAAAAACTGGAGAACGAGGCCTACATCCTGGCCTCTCTTCCACACACACCCTCCTGAGCACATGGCGCATAGCCCTGGGCCTCCAGTGCCCGGGCGCCATGGACTGGCTGCCCGAGACTCAGGACGTAGCAGCTTGCTGTGTGGCCTAGAGCAAGGCCTCAGCCTCTCCGGGACTCAGTTTTTCCTTAGTCTTAGTATCACTGATGGCTAAAAGGTGATGCAGTGCTGACTGGGTGACAAGTACTGATATCCTATGACAACCCTTTCCCGAGGGGAACTGAGAAATGACGCCGCGTGTGGTGGCTCATGCCTGTAATCCCAGCACTTTGGGAGGCCGAGGCAGATGGATCACCTGAGGTCAGGAGTTGGAGACCAGCCCAGACAACGTGGCCAAATCCCGTCTCTATTAAAAACACAAAAATTAGCTGGGCGTGGTGGCGGGCCCCTGTAATCCCAGCTACTCAGGAGGCTGAGGCAGGAGATCACTTGAACCAGGGAGGCGGAGGTTGCGGCGAGCCAAGATCTCACCACTGCACTCCACTCCAGCCTGGGCAACAGAGTGAGATTCTGTCTCAAAAAAAAAAGAAAGAAAGAAAGCCGGACTGAAATCCAAATACATATGTCAGTACTGATAGACACCAAACATCTTTGAGATCATGGAGGGGAGGGGAGGGACCCACCCAAGGACGGGATGGGTGGAGTTTTAATCAGGTAAGAGAAGCAGGGCAGAGGCTGCTAGTTCCTTCCAGTCCAACTTGATACAATATCCAAGTGAAAGCTAGAAAGCCCCCACCTCTTGCTCCACAGAAGCAAGATGCTGTCCAGTTCCCATCTCAGCACCTCCCGTAGAGCCCTTCCAGCTCCAGCAGCCCTGCGAAACATTTCCAAACTCATTAAGCCCTGCAACAATCTAATTTTGCTTGCAAAGTTTCCCCTGGCCCTACCAACACTCTCTAAAATTGCCCCCCCTTTCATTCTATCCAGCCCCCCGGGTTTCACCAACCTCTTCCCACATCACCTGGCAAAGAGAAGGCTTAAGCATTTGCAGAAATTGAACTTGAGTTTGGATTTGGTGTGAGAGGAAACTACCTAGGTTTGGCAAACAGCTTTGCCCTACACCACAACCCCCACCCCACCCGCCCACCTCTGGCCTGATTTTCTTTAGCCAGTTTCTGTTTTCTTTCAGGCCTTGTACCTGGGACAGTTTTCACATCTACAGCTCAGTGCCAGGGCAGACCCTCTGGCTCTGAGTCCCACCTAAGTCCCAGCGCCCCCAGAGCAAACACAGAGCCGACAGCAGCTTGGAGCAGATGCCTTGATTTACAGTCAAGCGTAAGCGCTGCAAATTATATTTCCACAGAAACACATGAAAAACTTGGCTCTGTCATTTTGCTGACACAAATCTTTTTCTTTTTCTCTTTTTCTTTTTTTTTCCCCCGTTATTCCTCCCTCCACGGTGCCTTCCTTCCCCACCCCTCCTTCCGCCCCAATCACCAGTACAAAACTGAAAACTTGCAGTTGTTCAGGCAAAGAGATTGGACAAACTGACTCAGCTTGAACATAGTCTTCTCTCTGAAGCTGCAGCCCCGGTGGTGCGTACATTGCTTATCACACATCAAGGGGAGGAGGAGGCATTTCCTAGCTCCCTGGCTTGCCTTTGCTCCGCACCCAGCAGGATCACACTCACTCTGAGAGGCTCAGCAGAGTGAAACAAAATCTGCGTGCCCTGTGCCCTTCTTAAGGAGTGAAAGCCTGCTATGGAATCCCCTACAACCCGTGTGGCCACAGAGCCTCCCCACTCCTTCCCCACTGCGTTCTCCCCAAATCCCACTATGACCCAAGTCAGATGCATTTGCTGCACATCAAATGAGAAAGCTCCCCGCTCTCCTTCCACCCACACAGACTCACCGAGGACAGTCCCACCATCACCCAGGGCACAAAAATGTCAAAAGCAGCAAAACCTCAGAGCAAAGCCACGGAGCCACAGAGTCCTCCCAAAGCAAGAAAGTCCCCATCCCCTGTCTCAAGTTCTCTGCAAAAATGCTCACTATAGGGGCCGGGCACGGCAGCTTACACCTGTAATCCCAGCACTTTGGGAGACTGAGCCAGGCAGATCTCTTGAGGTCAGGAGTTCAAGACCAGCCTGGCCAACACGATGAAACCCTGTCTCTACTAAAAATATTTTAAAAATTAGCAGGGAGTGGTGGCACGCGCCTGTGGTCCCAGCTACTTGGGAGGCTGAGGCAGAAGAATAGCTTGAACCCAGGAGGCAGAAGTTGCAGTGAGCCAAGATTTCGCCACTGCACCCCAGCCTGGTGACAGAACAAGACTCCGTCTCAAAAAAAAAAAAAAATGCTCACTATCTAAGCAAGTTGTTTAGATGTTGGAGGGGTTTGGTGTGTTAAAGGAAGGCGCTGGATGGTTTCTGCCATTTCACATTGCCTGTTGCTTTTGGGTCAAGGACAGCGGTCACCAGCTGACTGGGGGGTATAGAAACCTGATTAGGACATTTCACACACCACAAGAAGAGCGGATCACCTGAGCAAGGGCTGCGCCACCTGGCAGGTGTTCACATCTGTTTTCAAAGGCCGTACCTGCTGGCAGTGTCAGCACCATTCAGAAGCCAGGGAGGTTGGGCAGCATAAACTCTGGAGGGAATCTAGAGCGGCCCCCACCCCACCCCAGCACCCTCTTCAGGTCCACAGGGGAGACAACCAATCTAATTAAAAGGTTCCGCGGTGCGATGATGGTGGCAGTAATAATCTGGCTCTCTGGGGGTCTCTGTCCTTCCTGAGAGCCCTAGGCATGTTCTCAAAGACAGTCTTATTTGTGCTGCAACAGTTCTGTGAAGGTAGACTTCCACAGAAACTATAGCATTGAGTGCTTAGCAAAGTTGAGGCCCAGAGAGGTTAAAGGTCATGCTGGGTCACTTTTGTCCAAGGTCATACTGTATGATTAAAAAAAAAAAAACTGAAATTGGCAGTTTCTTAAAAGCTAAACACACATCTAACATGAAACCCAGGCATCCCACTCCTGGTTATTGACCCAAGATAAATGAAGCATATGTGCCCGTAAAGGCTTGTACCCAGATATTTATAGCAGTTTTATCCATAACAGCCAAAAACTAAAAATAGCTCAAATATCCATCAACGGGTGAGTGGATAAGCAAATTGGATATACTCCTAGGCTGGAATACTATTCAGCAATAAAAAGAAATGAATTAGCCCAGGTGTGGTGGCTCACACCAGTAATCCCAGCACTTTGGGAGGCTGAGAAGGGAGGATCGCTTGAGCCAAAGAGTTAGAGACCAGCCTGGGCAACTTAGTGAGACCCGGACTCTCAAAATGAAAATAAAAATAAAAATAAGGATCAGGCACAGTGGCTCTCACCTGTCATCCCAGCATTTTGGGAAGCTGAGGCAGGAGGATCACTTGAGCCCAGGAGTTTGAGTCCAGCCTGAGCAATATAGTGAGACCCTATCTCTCAAAAAAAATAAAAATAAAGGGCCAGGCGCAGTGGCCACGCCTGTAATCCTAGCACTTTGCAAGGCCAAGGCGGGCAGATCACCTGAGCTCAGGAGTTTGACACAAGCCTGGGCAACATGGTAAAACCCCATCTCTACTAAAAATACAAAAAATTAGATGGGCATGGTGGCGTGCACCTGTAGTCCCAGCTACTTGGGAGGCTGAGGCAGGAGAATCACTTATCCAGGGGACAGAGGTTGCAGTGAGCAGATATTGCACAACTGCACTCCAGCCTGGGCAACAGAGTAAGACTCTGTCTCAAATAAATAAATAAAATGTTTTAAATGTTCTCTTAGCCTTAGTGGCATCTTCTTAGAAACCTCTGTGCCATGAGAACCAAACACAGGTTAAAGGGCAAAAGAAGAAAGACAGGGCAGAGGTGCAAGCTTGTGTACCATGGAGGCAGGAGGAGCAGAAGCATGGAGAGCCAGAGGCTGGGGACCCTGAATGACCGCTGGACTGCATGCTACTGGCTACAACTCGTCTTTCAATGGATCCAGAACATTCATCGCCATCTGATCACCAAGAGCACCTCTAAGAGATCCCTCTTGGCCACCAAAGCAGTCCCTTCCGTCCTCTGCCCTGGACCTGGGACAGCCTGGACTAGTTCTGTTCTCAGTGGGGGCTGAGTGTAACACATACACACTAAATCATCTCTTCTGCTGTCACAGCCAAAGAATCAAAAAAGTTTTTAAAGGGGAGGGGATGACAAGTAAAAGAAGAAACACAAGGAAGAAAATAAGGTGCTAGAAATGGGGTCAGGATGTAGAACACAAGTCGTGCTACTTGCTAGAGGTGAGACTCAAATTTGTTTCTAGGTTTTCTAGCAGTGAAGGCGAAGAAGAGGAGGGATATTAACGTGATTCGTGGTGTCCAGGAGCTAGAAAAGAAGTCAGTTGTTTAGGAAGGCCCAGTCCTGAGCACATGAGGCACATGAGGAATTCTGTGTGCCAGGGACTCTTGCTGGTCTCATAATTTCCCCGAAATGGTACACATCATTGTCAACAAGGTTCCTAAAACTGAGTGCAGGCAGAAGCTGTGGTGTGCTAGTAAATGTCATGGGGTGGAGTGGGGGATGTGCAGTTACTGTAGTATAAATACTCAGCCAGTTACTGTGGTGTAAACACTCCCACCACAGCCAATTTCAAGCTATTTATGTGAAGTCACTGAACACTAGGTAAAATAACCTCAAGAGTATAATAACAGCAAAATGTAGTAAAGCCATTACGAAGTGGGGAGTTTTGAATACTAGTTGTCTTTTCAAATATAATCCAATTGTAAGCTTACATAATTTGATATTTGGGGTTATATTGTTTTGTTTTGTTTAGACAGAGTCTCACTCTGTCACCCAGACTGGAGCACAGTGTCGCTGTCACAGCTCACTGTAGCCTCAACCTCCCAGGCTCAAGCAATCCTCTCACCTCAGCCTCCCGAGTAGCTGGGACCCCAGGCATGTGCCACTAAGACTGGCTAATTTTTGTATTTTTTTGTAGAGACAGGGTTTTGCCATGTTGCCCAAGCTGGTCCCAAACTCCTGAACTCAAGCCATCTGCCCACCTCAGCCTCCCAAAGTGCTGGGATGACAGGCATGAGGCCGTCGTGCCTGGCCTATAATTGATTTGTAGTGCTGGTGGCTCATGAGATGCCTGAAGATTGAACAATTGGATCTCATACTCTACTACCAGCCAGCACTAGCACACCAACTTAGAGGCTGTGGCCAAATTCAAGGTCCCCACAAGTCCCAAGGTACTGTGGTGGGATGTGGCGATCCTAGCTGGGTGGCAAGGGAGGTGACAGAAGCCACCTGTTAGATACAGATGTAGATGGTGCTGTACGTGGTACTAAGGCAGGCGCCCCTGGCTGTGCAGTAACAAGGAGCTAGTCAGCTGCTCAGTGGGCTCTCAGAGAGCCACAGACCAGCAACCTCCGAGGATTAAGTCAGGGGCTCCCAGCTGAACGTGTGTTTCAAAAATGCCCTCAGCCACAGGAAGTTTCTCCACGTATCTAGACACAGACTCACAGAATCCAGGGCAGGCAGGGACTTCCAAGGACAGCCCAGTGAGTCCCTAACGCATGCATGCTGTCTATGGGTAGCTCTTTGCTTGGAAACTTCCAACTTCCACTGCCGGGGACCTCACTGCTTCCCATCATTCATTCTCTGAGTGAATTTCTCGAGTGCCCACTTGCACCAGGCACTGTCTTAGCACTGGCCAGAGACAGTAGTAACCCTCCATATGGGGAAACTTAAAGTCTCATCCAGCTGTTACAGAATGACGCTGCGGTCTGTAGAGTCAGACCCACCCCAGACTTTCTCTCAGCTCTATTTTCTCCTAGCTATGCAACTCTGGGAAATCGCTCACCTTCTGAATCTGTTTCTTCACCTGTGGAAGGAGGCTGATGGACCCTGCTGCAAATAATATTTGAAATGGCTGGTACAGGACAGGCGCGGTGGCTTACACCTGCGATCCCAGCACTTTGGGAGGCTGAGGTGGGCGGATCACCTGAGATCAGGAGTTTGAGACCAGCCTGGCCAACATGGCAGAAACCCCATCTCTACTAAAAAGACAAAAAATTAGCCAGGCATCATGGCACCTGTAGTCCCAGCTACTTGGGAGACTGAGGCAGGAAAATCACTTGAACCCAGGAGGCGGAGGTTGTAGTGAGCAGAAGTGGCACCACTGTGCTCCAGCCTGGGCGACAGAACGAGGCACCATCTCAAAAAAGAAAAAGAAAGCAATGTCTGGGGCAGGGCCTGGGTCACAGTGAGTGTTGGCAGAGGCCTTGCTCTGTCCTTCAAAGCCATACAAAGTGTGGTTCCTTCTGTACATGTGATCCCTCCAAAAAGTGGAAGCAGCCCTCTAAATAATAATAGTAATAATAACTAAGAGAGATGAATCCCGTGTGCCAGGGACTGTTCTTGAGGCTCTCTGTGTTAAAACACTGAATGATTTCAACGACCATGGGAGATGGCTACTATCATTGTGCAAATAAAAGAAAATGAAGGCCAAGAGAGGTTGAGTCACTTCTCAAAGTCACACAGCAAGGAATTAAGTGATGTCCTCAGGACTTACATGCAGGGGAAGCAGACTTCAGCCCGACATCTTCTCCTACTGAAGCAATGTCAGGTACCGCACCCACCCAGTTTCTCTCCCCTTCCCACCATCCCAGAACGGGACCCACTGCTCCACGCAGGGTCCCAGTACCCCAGTGTGGAAAGTGCAGTGCTAGTGGTCCCTCCCCATTGCTGACCTCACCCTACTGTGGCCCCCAATCCCTAGGTCCCAGAGTGATGCCTCCTCTGACTCTCCGCCCTGAGAACATTTTCACTGGCTGAAGGCAAAAAATGTTCTAGTAAAATTACCAACTTTTCTTTGTTGGAAAATACTGTTCTTTAACCTGGCATATGTCGTTTGCTTGCTTTTTTTTTTTTTGAGACAGAGTTTCACTCTTGTTGCCCAGGCTGGAGTGCAATGGCACAATCTCAGCTCACTGCAACCTCCACCTCCCAGGTTCAAGCAATTCTCCTCCCTCAGCCTCTGGAGTAACTGAGATTACAGGCATCCATCACTATGCCCAGCTAATTTTTTGAATTTTTAGTAGAAACGGGGTTTCTCCATGTTGGTCAGGCTGGTCTCAAACTCCTGACCTCAGATGATCTGCCTGCCTTGGCCTCCCAAAGTGCTGGGATTACAGGCATGAGCCACACCTGGCACTTTTTTTTTAATGTCCTTCCTTTTATGACATGATGCCTCAACTAGCAAAATAAACAGGATGTCACCTCAACTTGTCCCAAGATTGAGAAAGGTGGATTTTTACTAATCCGTGAACGCCCAAAGGCCAGGGACTCGGCTGTCCCCCTTGGGCTGGGACCCTCCCTGAAAGTCCACTGGGGTCCCGGCACCAGTGGGATGGTCTCATGGAGGGCCCCTGCCTCTTTGGTGTCTACTTTGGGGTGGCTCAGCCTCACCTCCCTCCCAAGAATTCCAGAGAGAATCATTCCCATCCCCCACCACTGACCCATTTGCAAAAGGGCTCTCGGGGCCCCACTGACCCACCCAGGACAGAACCCTTGCTCCTCGGGAGGTGCCCTGAGGGCCCAGCTAACAGGTTGGCCCAGAGGAGCCCCACTGCCCCTGGCAGGGAGAGCAGAAGTAGGGCTTCCCCCTGGAAGGACTGCATGGTGGGGATGGTCCAGACAGCTTGGCCTAAAAACCTGCATGCCCAGAGCTCAGCACAATGGTGGGAGAAGGAGACCAAAGTCGATGCTGCTGCCAGGACCCAGGCGGCGGGGCCGCGGAGGGTAGAGGACAGCTGTGGGGTCCGCAGG
The DNA here is from genome assembly GCA_963573385.1 of Cacajao melanocephalus. Lineage (NCBI taxonomy): Eukaryota > Metazoa > Chordata > Mammalia > Primates > Pitheciidae > Cacajao > Cacajao melanocephalus. The sequence continues at coordinate 68,000 of CAUYLG010024544.1, read as the reverse complement.
AATCGGGGAGTAAAGTCCACAGAGGGGCTTGCCTTCCTCCCTGACTGCGAGAGCCAACAGAATTCCTCTCTCCTTCTCATACCGACCCTCCAGACACTCTCAGATGTGTGCACACGCTCACACTCCTCCTCACACATACACTCATATTCACTCACACTCATACACACTGACACACACACCCTCATGCACACACTCACAACACACCCTCACACATATGTTCACACACTCACACTGACACACATCCACCCTCACATGCACACACTCATGACACATCCTCAAGCATATATTCACACACACACTGACACATACATCCACAGTACACACACACACTCCTCACACACACATTCTCACTCATATTCACTCACATACACACACTGACACACTCACACCCATCCTCACATGCACACACTCAACATTCTCAGCATATAGTCACACACACTGACACACTCATACATCCACAGCACACACATGCTTACACACACATACTCATATTCACTCACATTCATACACACTGACACACACTCTCATATGAACACTAACACACCCTCACACATATATTCACACACACTAACACACTCATACACCCACAGCACACACACACTCCTCACACACATTCTCACTCATATCCACTCACACACACATTGACACATGCACTCTCATATGCACACACAACACGCCCTCACACATATATTCACACACACTCTGACACACTCATACACCTACAGTATACACACTCAGACACACTAGCACATGCACACTAGCACATACTGGCATACACAAGCACACACACTAGCACACTCACTGACACAAGCACACCTACTGACACACTAACACACTGACACCCTACACTAGCACACACTCACCAACACACAAGCACACACACTCTCATACACTCTCATAGCACACCCTCATGCAGTCACATACGCATACTGATGCACTCATACATACACCCACAGCACACACATGCTCACACACACTGACATATTCACACACACATTCCACACTGGCACACAGTGACACACAAACACACACATCCACTCTCATTAACACTCATAGCACACCCTCACACATATAACACATATACACCCACAGCACACACACTGACATACCAGCACACACACATTCACACTAGCACACATTGACACAAGCACACACCCACTGACACATACTATACCCACTCACACACACTGGCATACACTCATTGGCACACAAGCACACATATACATCCACTCTCATATTCACACTCAGCACAGCCTCACACATATTCACACACACTGATGCACTCATACACCCACAGCACACACATGCTCACACACACACTCACTGATACACACAAGCACACACACTCACACAAGCACACACATATCCACTCATATTCACACTCATAACACACCCTCATGCATATATTCACACCCACTGACACACTCACACACTCACAGTACACACACTGCCATACTCACACTGGTGCACACACTCGCACACAGTCTCATGTTCTCACACTCATTTTTTCTTTTTTTAAGTGATCTTTGGGAAATTTTTTTTTAATAATTTTTTTTTATGGAATCTCACTCTGTCACCCAGGCTGGAATGCAGTGACACGATCTCAGCTCACTGCAACCTGTTTCCTGGGTTCAAGTTATTCTCCTGCCTCAGCCTCCCAAGTAGCTGGGACTGCAGGTGCCCACCACCATGCCCAGCTAATTTTTGTATTTTTTACTAGAGACGGGGTTCCAGTATATTGGCCAGGCTGGTCTCGATCTCCTGATCTCAAGTGATCCGCCCACCTCAGCCTCCTGAAGCGCTGGGATCACAGGTGTGAACCGCCACACCTGGCCAACACACTCATTTAGTCACACATACTGGACTCATTCTTAGTCGTATAACACATTCGCACTCATATGCACACTCATGCTAACACACTCACAGCCACACTCATTCATCCACTCTCGGGACACATTCTCATGCATATATTCACACACTCTCCACACACACGCTGACACACACTTAGACACCCATGGCACACATCCCCATGCTCATACATACTCCCAACACCCTCACACCCACAATCAGGTACACTCTCCACACACACACACTGACATACTCAGACACCACGACACATACCTCCATGCTCATACACTCTCCCACCCACACCCTCACACCCACAATCAGGTACACACTCTCCACACTCACACTGACACACAGACACCCACAGCACACACCCCCATGCTCACACTCCCACCCACACTCTCACACCCACAATCAGGTACACACTCACACTGACACACACTCAGACACCCACAGCACACACCCCCATGTTCATACACACTCCCACCCACTCCCTTGCACCCACAATCAGGTACACACTCTCCACACTCACATTCACACACATATTACAAAATCTTTTCACCAAGACGCCCCAGGCACATCCTCACAGCTACACCAGCTGCGCCCCAAATCAGCCCCTCCTGCCTGGGTCAAACCTGGCTCAGGGAACTGGCCTTCCTGCGGCTCAGACACGGCCCTGCTAGGGTAACGTGGACCCCTGATTTGACATTTCAGTCACCACCTGTGTCAGGTCTGGCCGGGGAACAAAGGGACATCAACAGGGAATGGAGCTGTCCTGTCACCCAGGGCCCTGCCCCTGCGTGTCCACAGATGCCCTCATCTGCATGTCCTCATATATGTGTCCACGGATGCCCACCCCGTGGCTGCAGCGGCCACGTGACAGCTCAGGCTGCTGCTGTGGTCAGTGAGCAATGCAGGAGCCACGGGCTGGCTCCTTCTTGCATAAGGGGAAAAGCCAAGGCCACTTGGCAAATGCCACGGCAGCTCTACACAAATACCAGCCTCATGAGATGGCATAAGGTCATGCCTAGTCAGGCCTCTAGAGAAACAGCACCAGTAAAACTTCCGTTCTGCAGGAGACAGCGAGGCCGGGCTGTGTCCTGGTGCCCTGCCAGCTGCCCGTCCTCACTCAGCCACAGAGCAGGTGCTGGTGCAGTCTCTGCTCCCAGCCGAGGAGCCAAGGGAAGAACCAAGTCTCAGAGCTCAGCTGCGACCTCTCATTTCATCCTGACAGCACCCGCAAGAGAAGGGGCTGGGAACACTCTCATTTTGCAGATAAGGAAACTGAGACTCAGCGAGGTAGAATCACTTGTCCAGTGATCAGCCTGCAGGTGGAGCCCAGAGTTGAGCGCAGGCCAGCCCTGCCTGATGCCCGAGCTGCTCTACACCGTGCCTCCAGGTGAGAGAGCAGATACTCAATTAATTTCTGTCGGATGCATTTTTTGAAGTTCCCTGGGCGATTCAGAAGAAATTTCCATCCCAGATGGCAAATGGTCCCGCCCAAGCTTCCAGTGGACACTGGACTTTCCCACAAAAATGGGACCCATGCACCCGGCCCATGTCCCGATTCCTAAGAAAAAGGCAAACATCTGGTACTGGCTTCCTCTACTCCAGGCACGGTGTCCTGGACGCTTTCTGTGACAGTACTTGCTGGATCCCCTCACAGCCCGATAGCGTAGGAATTGTTATCATCCCCATTTGACAGACGAAGAAACTGACACATGGCACGATTAAGTAGCACAGCCAACAGGAGGCAGGGCTGCGCTTTACAGCCAGGCAGGGCAGCTCCGCCCTCCGCCCTGGGTGGTGAGCCTTGGCACTGCCCCCTGGCACATCCCTGAGGCTGTCAGCGGCAGGGGCAGCGGCATTGTTGGGCAATGTGATTTTTATCTTGACAAGTGGCCCTTTCACAATTGCTGTTTCCCCTCCACAGCCCAGGGCGGAAATGAGAAGGAGAGAAGAAGAAAGAGGGGGCTGCCGGGCCTGACCGATGGGCTGGGCAGGATCACACCTTGAAACCAGAAATCCATTCTCTTTTGTCTACATAAACAATGCATGCAAGCAGGCCGGAAGCAAAGGCACAACCCAGACACCCCCAACCAGAGAGTTTGGCACACCTCTGGTGCCATGCAGCCACCCTCATTCCTGGGGACAGTGGAGGCAGGGGAGGGGCAGGTTCTAAGCAGGTAGTAATATCAGGTAGCATAACAGCCTTGAGCACAGGCCTCAGGGAAAACACTCAGGTGCCCCAGAAGGACAGGCTGGAGAGAGCCTTTCAGACCACTAGGACACAGCCCTCCCACCTGCAAACCACCAGGAAAGAGTATCAGGAAAAACCTTTCCTATGCAGCCCCAAGTCCCTGAGAAATCCAGCCTGCCCCTCCCACGCTACAAGACTGAGGAACCTTGGGACCTGGAGGTGTGGGGACCAACACCCAGGTCAATTTGACACTGAAGCCTTGTCTGTGCTCCTCCTACAAGCAATGTCTAAGGAACACAGAGGTCTTTAAGGGCTCCCAGAAATGAGCTAGATGGCCAGGCACGGTGGCTCACACCTGCAATCCAAGCACTTTGGGAGGCTGAAGCAAGTAGATCACTTCAGGCCAGGAGTTCGAGACCAACCTGGCAAAAATGGCAAAGCCCTATCTCTACAGATATTACAAAAATTAACCAGGTGACATTGGAGGCACCTATAATCCCAGCTTACTTGGGAGGCTAAGGCAGGAGAATTGCTTAAACCCAGGAGGCAGAGGTTGCAGTGAGCCAAGATTGCGTCACTGCACTCCAGCGAGCAAGACTCCATCAAGGAAAGGAAAAGAGGAGAGGGGAGAGGAGGAGAGGGGAGGGAAGGGGAGGAAAGGAAGAGAGAGGAGGGAGGGAGGGAGGGAGGGAGGAAGGAGCTAGGCACACACATTAAGTGTGACACCAGGCAGGCCGTCTCACTAAAAGGACTGGCAGGTAGTGTCTGATGAGCTGGCACAGTGGTGATAATAACGTAAATTAAAAGTTCACATTTATTAACCATTTGCTACGGGCCAGGCACTTACATGGGTTATCTCATGTAATCCTCCAACAACCTACGGCAATGTAGGCACTTCTGTAAAAACCTGTCTTTTACAGATGAAAGACTGAGCCCCAGGGTGGTTAAGTCATGTGTCCAAGAGCACACAGCGGCAAGTAACAGAGCAGGAAGCTGAATCCAGCAGTCTGGCTGCAGATGATGAATGAACACCAGCAGGGATGGGGATTTGGAGGGCTGGCGGTGGGGACCAGCCAGGGCGCCTGAGAGGCTTCCACGGAGCAGGGGGAATCTGGGTGGAGAGATGGTGCCTTAGCCCCCAGCCCTGAGATCTGCTGTTTCAGAACCCTAAAGATCCATGTCTCTGCTAATATCACCAAGCCTGAGGTTGTTCTAAGCAGGCAAAGCCACACCGGGCTGGGGTTGGGTGCGGGGCGAGGTGGAGGCAGCCCGGGAATGGAACAGCCAGGAAGAGCTGCGGGCAGTGAGGACTCTCTCCACCCTGCTGGTCAGCCCAGGAGATCAGGATCCCAGCTCAGCCCACTGCCTGAGTGTGGAGGGCAGGAAAACAGTGCATAGAGCACTCCCAGCCCGACGCCTAGGGCAACGGCAGCGGCCACCAGTTCCATCAAAGGACCACACACCCTCTGTCATGCTGACAGAGCCTCGCTCTCTTTGAGCCACCAGTGTGACCATCGTTGACTGTGTTGGGACTTCGCATCTTTTTTTTTTTTTTTTTTAGACGGAGTCTCACTCTGTCGCCCAGGCTGGAGTGCAGTGGCACAATATTGGCTCACTGCAACCTCCACCTCCTGGGTTCAAGTGATTCTCCTGCCTCAGCCTCCTGAGTAGCTGGGATTACAGGTGCCCACAACCACACCCGGCTAATTTTTTGTATTTTAGTAGAGATGGTGTTTCGCCATGTTAGCCAGTATAGTCTCAATCTCCTGACCTCATGATCCGCCCACCTTGGCCTCCCAAAGTGCTGGGATTACAGGTGTGAGCCACCGCGCCCTGCCCACTCTGCATCTTTTAATGCCTGTGCTGGTAACCTGTGGCTCCCTTAACGCTATGACTGGGCCCATAAATCCTCACTGGCACCTCCAAGATGTCAGCCAGCCCCAGGACACCCGGCTAAATTTATGAGCGCCAAAGTCCAGATTTGCTCTGATGAGGGAAGCAAAGCATCATGTTGCATTGGAGACCTGGTGCTCAGAAGCCATAAACCACGCTAGTGACAGCGCCATGACAAGTCGAGGGCCCTCGGCGGGTCATTTGCGCACCAGTTAATGGCCATGATGATGAAGCAGTAGCTGCTTGAGAACCCTTGTGGGCCACTAATGAAGCTTTAAATCTGTCATGGGAGGTTAAGGGAGGAGGTGCCTATTTTATCTTCTTTTTGGGGTGCTTAGTCCCAGCTCCTGTCTTTCTTCTCTCTTACACCTTTGTGTTTGTTCCACCTTGGCAGGCGCAATCTCACCACAGCCCTCTGAACACACACATTGAATTCTAACTTGAGGGCACTGGGGAGTGACAGCCACTCATTTCCCAATCTTTTTTTATTGTCTTAGGAACAATAGTCTGCTGTGTTCCAAAGCACACAGGCTCGTCTCAGATGGGGCAAAGCAGAAGGAATGGGGAAGTCTGGGGGGAGCAGCGGCCAAGGGGCAGAGAAGGAGAGAAGCCCGCCCGGGGGCAATGCCCACCTGGAAGCAACGATGGGGACGTCAGGGCTGCTCGTGTCCCCACCAGTCCTGCCACCTTAGCATGGTCTCTGCCCCCACTCCCTCGAGTCCTCTCTCCCTGGACCCAAACCTCAAGCTCACAGGACTGAACAGCCATGGGAGGAAAGAGCTGGGACTAACTCTCGCCATGTCCTGGGGCAAAAACTTTCAGAGTCTCAACCAAGGAAATTACCAGCAACTAATGCTCTTAGTTGATCTAAGACTCTGTGGGTGTGGGTGTGGATGTGGGTATGTGCAAGAGAAAGAGAGAAACAGACAGCGACAGAAATAGACAAAAAGAGACAGACAGAATTGAGGGCAAAAGAGGGGTATCATAGGAACTATTTGTTGGCACAGGAAAGAAAGATCTAGCATCTCTTGGCAGGCTGTGAATACCCTTTAATTAAGTAATAAATTTGGAACCAAGGAAATAAGCATCAGTAGGGAAACACTTGGTTTAATTACCCATTTGTCTGTTTGGCTCTGCCAGGGCGCTGCGGGGCCCCTGCTGCCAAGACACAGCAGCTCATGGGCACTCAGGACCGAGGCTGCCCAAGCACACATTCCAGTTTGGTTCCAGCTCCCTCCCTGTTGACAGAGAGAAAGAGAAACAGAGGCTGAGCGAGACAGAGGCAGAGAGACAGCAACAGCACAGAGGAGCAGCTATAATTCTATCAAAGGGCTCTGGGGAGCATGTAAACCACCAGACACCACCAGAGTGGTTTGTCACCAGAGCCCCAGTGGAATTGACTCAGAAGGCATTGTTGCAGATTCTCCAACACGAAGCCAAAATACAGAGGCTGGGTGTGTCCAAAATGCTGCTCTCGGAGCCGTGCGTTACTGGAAGGCGCAAACCCTGCGGTGTTGATCCCATGCTCACCTCCTGGTCATTGCAGTGAGCAGCGTAGCCAGCCACACACTGTCTGCACCTCTACTAGGGCCTCAGGGCCCCGCAGAGGGTGAGGCAGAGTCCCGGGCAGGGACAGGCTAGAAATCAGAAGCAGAAAGCCTTCGGGATTCTATTTCTGCGTCCTGGGCAGAGCTGAAAGACCTGAGGCTCTGGGCCTAATTACAGAGCTTAGGGTCCTGGGTCAGTGCCACGGAAGCCACTCACAAGGCCCTCCCAAGGGGCAGTGCAGGAGGAGAAGCTGGGAGGATCCAAGAGGAAGGGAAGACCCCCTCAGCAATGTGAGACCAAGGCTCGTGAGACCTACACTGCCTTGTAGGTCTCTGGGGTCTGTGGCTTTGGGTTCTGCAGCATTTCTAGAATCCAAGAGAAGAGAAAAGTGAGGAGGCTTTTGGGGGACCAGAGACGTCCCTTTGGGCACCCCTTTGGGCATCTCTAAGGTGCCCAGCAGTGACGGAGGAGGCACTCCCTGACCTCCATCAGGGATCCCAAGCCTGGGTCGCTTGTTTCCAGGGCTTTCTCCCCGCGTGGAGGATGGGGGGAGGTGTGCTTAATGGGATGGCCCAAACCTTTCTTGCTTTAGCCTCTGATTCCTAAAATCTGCTCCTATAAACAGCTCTAGCCCAGCAGGCTCCTTGTGATGTGTCAAGAGTAAATGAATCTGAAACGGCAAAGGAGATTGCCTTCCAAATAGTCTTGACTTTAAAAATCAAGGCAAAGAAAGCCTTTGGCAAAGCACATTTTCAGTTTGGCCAAATCCAGGGCTTTGGAAAAATATCTGAAGACATTTCACCAAACCCAGAGCAAAGCCGGCAGGGCCCCAGTTACTTGCGGCTTGTTTCTTGCTGAAGTCGTTTTCTTCTATCCGCTGTCTGAGCTCTTCTGAGTCAGCTTGATTTCTGCAGCTGTTATACACAACTCTTCACCTTTACAACCTGACAGGCATTTGGAGACAGTGCTGGGAGGCAGCAGGAATGTGAGGGCCCTGCTCCAGTCCCAGCCCTCAAAGATCCTGGTCCAGTCTCTTTGTGCTATGGAGGCATCCAGCACCGTGCCCAGGACAGCGTGTTCACAGGACGACACGAGTCAACGTTCACCAGAGCTGGGCATGGCCAGGCTGGCAAAGGCCTGCCAATCTGAGCCAGGTCTGTAGGGGAGAAGCATCTATGGGAGAAGGCCAAATACCATGTGGTATCTAAGCTCTGACAGGCAGGGAGTCAGGACAGATGGCAGGGGCACTGGGAGAGGGTATGCGGGTGCCTGGGGCTTCTAAGAAGAACCTTAATGAGCAGGCAGGGCTGAGAAGAAGTGTGGTGGCCGGGCGCAGTGGCTCACGCCTGTAATCCCAGCACTTTGGGAAGCCGAGGGGGGTGGATCACCTGAGGTTGGGAGATCGAGACCAGCCTGACCAACATGGTGAAACCTCATCTCTACTGAAAACAAAAAACTAGCCGGGCGTGGCGGCCCATGCCTGTAATCCCAGCTACGCAGGAGGCTGAGGCAGGAGAACTGCTTCAACCTGGGAGATGGAGGTTGCGGTGAGCCGAGACCACACCATTGCACTCCAGCCTGGGCAACAAGAGCGAAACTCCATCTCAAAAAAGAAAACTTAAAAAAAAAAGAGAGAGAAGTGTGGCTTGGTGGATGGACAATGGCGCTTTGGCAGCCAACAGGCTGGATTCAAATTCCCACCCTATCACTCACAGCACTGTGTTCTGGAGCCAGTAGCATAAAGCTCTGAGCCTTTGCTCCCTGGTCTGAAGGGCAAGGAGCCACAGTGCCCACCCACAGGGCTCTCATGCTCCGAAAATGAACTCCTTCGTGTGAAGTTTTCTCTGTGTGAGTGGAGAGGATCCTTAGGCCCCCACTTGGTTTTTGTTTGTTGGTTTGTCTGTCTTTTGAGAAGTCTCACTCTGTGGTCTAGGCTGAGGCTGGAGTGCAGTGACATGATCATGGCTCACTGCAGCCTCGACCTCCCAGGCTCAAGTGATCCTCCCAACCTCAGCCTCCCAAGTAGCTAGAACCAGGCATGGTGACACCTGGCTAATTTTTTTACTTTTTATAGAGATGGGATCTCACTATGTTGCCCAGGCTGGTCTCAAAATCCCAGCCTCAAGCCATCCTCCTGCCTTAGCCTCCCAAAGCGCTGGGATTACAGGTATGAGCCGCCATGCCTGGCCCCTCTGCAGCTTTTCTACATTTCCTGCTCCTCCCACCCCATCGTATTTAGTCCATCCCGTGTTCCAGTTGTTTCTGGACTTGCCACTCCCCTGAGCTTCATTCCATCCCACGTGGGCCTGCTGGTCCAGCGGACACCACTGCAGCTCCGCTGACAGTCAAGGGCATCAGCTTCCACGTTCACCCTTCACCCACAGCGCTGGAGGCCGCCTGTTGGGAACAGGCTCTCTGGAGTCCTCCAAGAGATCGGGTCAACAGGTAAACAAATCCCCAGGAATGTGTCCTCTGAAACTGCCTCTTCCCCTGCGGTAATGTGATTCTAAGGGCCCGTGCCACACCTTTGTTCTCCAACAGGGTGGCCAATTGGACATGGAGAGGACTTCAGGCCAAGAAAGGATCTAATTCTCAACACCTTATACTCGTAAGCCATGACCCTACACCACCTTCCACGCTTCCTGCAAAAATGAGAGTGGAGGTGTTGAGACCCAAGGCGTGTCTTTCTACATGGTTTGGAGGTTTGTTCCCCCAAATCTCAAGCCAAAATGTGATTCCTAATGTCTAGGGTGGGGCCTAGTGGGAGATGATTGAGCCCTGGGGGCAGATCCTTCATGAATGGGTGAACGACATCCCCTTGGCGATAAGTGAGTTTTTGTCCATGAGTTCACAAGAGATCTGGTTGTTTAAAAGTCTAGAACCAGCCGGGCACAGTGGCTCACACCTGTAGTCCCAGCACTTTGGGAGGCTGAAGTGGGCGGATCATGAGGTCAGAGTTCGAGACCAGCCTGGCCAACATAGTGAAACTCTGTCTCTACTAAAAATACAAAAAATTAGCTGGATGTGGTGGCGGGCTTACAGTAGCAGGTGCCTGTAATCCTAGCTACTTGGGAGGCTGCAGCAGGACAATTGTTGAACCCGAGAGAAAGAGGTTGCAGTGACCAAGACTGAGCCATTGCACTCCAGCCTGGGCAACAGAGCAAGACTCTGTCTCAAAAAAAAAAAATGTCTGGACCCTCCCCCTCATTCCTTTGCTCCCAAAGTCTGGACCCTCCCCGTCACTCTTTTGCTCCCAAAGTCTGGACCCTCCCTCTCACTCCTTTGCTCCCACTCTCATACCTGCTCCCCCTTCACCTTCCGCTACGATTGGAAGCTTCCTGAGGCCCTCACCAGAAGCCAAGCAGATGTTGGCACCATGCTTTTCATACAGCCTGCACAAACATGAGCCAATTAAACCTCTTCTCATAAATGACCCACCCTCAAGAATTCATTTACAACAATGCAAAAACAGCTGGGGTGGGGTGCAGTGGCTCATGCCTGTAGCACTTTGGGGGGCCAGGGCAAGCAGATTGCCTGAGCTCAGGAGTTTGAGACCAACCTGGGCAACATGGCAAAACTCCATCTCTACTAAAAATCCAAAATAAAATTAGCCAGGCATGGTGGCAGGCACCTGTAATCCCAGTTACTCAGAAGGCTGAGGCAGGAGAATCACTTGAACCTGGGAGACAGAGGTTCCAGTGAGCCGAGATCGCGCCACCACACCCCAGCCTGAGCGACACAGCAAGAGTCTGTCTCCAAAGAAAACACGACGTAGCACACCTTTCCCCCAGAGCACTCACACAGGCTTTTCTTATTACTTCCACCTTGTGCACCTGTCGACACCTCCCAAGACAACAAACATAAAACGCCAGGGAATAAAACATCAACGTGCCCCCAGCATGCTTACTTCCAGATGCCCTAGTGTGACTCTGCTTACAAAAGGAACTTTTTCCAGCTGCCAAAGTCACTCTCAGGGTGGAATCATGAGCCCACTCCTAGACAGGGTAATGTGTTCCTCTACAGGACAACACTGAGAGTTAAAAACTCACACAGAAGGCTGAGCGCAGTGGCTCACACCTATAATCCCAGCACTTTGGGAGGCCGAGGTGGATCACGAAGTCAGGAGATTGAGACCAGCCTGGCCAACATAGTGAAACCCTATCTCTACTAAAAAATACAAAAATTAACTGGGCATGGTGGCTCGTGCCCATAATCCCAGCTACTTGGGAGGTTGAGGTAGGAGAATTGCTTAAACTGGGACCCAGGAGGTGGCAGTTACAGTAAGCCAAGATCGAGCCACTGCACTCCAACCTGAACTACAGAGTGAGACTCCATCTCCAAAAAAAAAAAAAGAAAAGAAAAGAAAAAACTCGCACATGATCATGGCCGGGCACAGGGCCTCACGCCTGTAATCCCAGCACTTTGGGAGGCCGAGGTGGGTGGATCATGAGGAGATCAAGACCATCCTGGCTAACGTGGTAAAACCCCGTCTCTACTAAAAACACAAAAAATTAGCTGGACATGGTGGTGCGTGCCTGTAGTCCCAGCTACTCAGGAGGCTGAGGCAGGAGAATCAGTTGAACCCGGGAGGCGGAGGTTGCAGTGAGCTGAGATCGCATCATTGCACTCCAGCCTGGGCGACACAGTGAGACTCCATCACCAAAAAAAAGTCCTGACTGTGCAGTTTGTTTTTGTCTCGTTTCCTTCCCATGGTCCGACAATGGCACACTGCAGGTTCATCTGTTCGGAATAGCAGCCTCCTGCTGCCCTTGGTCACTCTGCCCGTGTCTCTCAGATGTTTAGTCCCACGGCCTGGGATGCTACACTTGGCCCAAGGCTTCTGGCTCCTCTCACTCAAGGCCTCAATTTAACTTAATGGACTAAGTAGGGAACCATTTCTATATGATTAATTAATTAGGGTCCTACTAGGAAGGATAATAATATAATAACGTAAGTAAGACTGCAAGGCCCAGCTGCTAGTCTATAAAAAGAACACCAAGAATAGCACCATTAGGAGGACATACAAGACAAGGGAGCTTGGAGCAGTAGACTCAGCTCTGACTAATGCCAAGTTTGGTTCATGAGGTTCAAATTCAGGGTCCAGCTGGCCTGCTTTAGAGTTACCTGACTTCTCTCTTTTTCTTTTTTAAGAAAGAGTTTCACTCTTGTTGCCCAGGCTGGAGTGCAATGGCTCGATCTCCACTCACTGCAACCTTCACTTCCCGAGTTCAAGCAATTCTGCTGCCTCAGCCTCCCAAGTAGCTGGGATTACAGGTATGAGCCACCACGCCTGGCTAATTTTAGTAGAGACAGGGTTTCTCCATGTTGGTCAGGTTGGTCTCTAACTCCTAACCTCAGGTGATCCACCCGCCTTGGCCTCCCAAAGTACTGGGATTACAGGCATGAGCCACTGCACCTGGCCGAGAGTTACCTGACTTCTCTGAGTTGTTGCCTCCTTCTGATAGATAGAAGAATTAATGTGTACTTGCCAGGGTGTTGTAGAAATTCAATAAATGCAATGTATGAAAATTGCCCAGCACAAAATAAGCTCAAAACAGCTGGAAAATATTGCTTAAGAAATTCCAGACCAGGTGCAGTGGCTCACACCTGTAATCCCAGCACTTTGGGAGGCTGAGACAGGCAGATCACCTGATGTCAGAAGTTCAAGACCAGCCTTACCAACAAGACAAAATCCTGTCTCTATTAAAAATACAAAAATGGTGATGCATGCCTGTAGTCCCAGCTACTGAGGAGGCTGAGGCAGGAGAATCACTTGAACCCAGGAGGCAGAGGCTGCAGTGAGCTGAGATCACGTCACTGCACTCCAGCCTGGGCAACAGAGCAAGACCATGTCTCAAAAAAAAAAAAAAGAAAAAAGAAAAAAGAAAGAAATTTCAGTGCAGTAGCTGGTACTAAGGATGGAAATAAATGCAAGGAGCTTTGTCGAATGTGCTTCATCCTGTTTTATTGGCAAATGTCTTCTTTTTCTCTGAACTTTTAATCTGCGCACTCACCACAAGTCTTTTGAAAGCAAGTGCATAAAAATTTAAAACAGATGTAAATTAAAATCCCAACAGGACTCATCTTTGTTGATTACAGATGGGTAAATAGTTGTTATTTACAGATGAGTCAAGGTGATTCTAATTAGTGGGTTTGCTGGTTGGTATTAGCATACTAATTGAAAGCATCTCAATACCCTCTCTCCATACCTCACCCAACACTCTTGTCTCTCCCACACTGCTCCTACTCCCCCATCCCCTCCAAAAAACGCTCTTGGCCACTTCACTGCTCAAGGTAGACCCATCTTGGGTCCCTCAACTGTCCTGGAGCTAATGACCCAATTCCTCAAGGTGTTGCTAAATAATCTCATCTATCTAACCGTTTTTCTGTAAAGGACCAGATAGTAAATATTTTAGGACATCTCTGTCAACTCTGCCACTGTAAGCTGAAAGCAGCCACAGACAATGTGCAAATAAGTGTGGCTGTGTTCCAATAAAACTTTATGTACAGGCCGGGCATGATGGCTCACCCCTGTAATCCCAGCACTGTGGGAAGCCAAGGCAGACAGATCACAACATCAGGAGTTCGAGACCAGCATGGCCAACGTGGTGAAACCTCCATCTCTACTAAAAATACAAAATTAGCCAAGCATGGTGGCACATGCCTGTAATCCCAGCTACTCGGAGGCTGAGGCAAGAGAATCACTTGAACCTGGGAGGCGGAGGTTGCAGTGAGCCGACATTGCTCCACTGCACTCCAGCCTAAAAGACAGAGGGAGACCTTGTCTCAAAAAAAGAAAAAAATACAGATTGCTGGGCCTCACTCCCAGAGCTTCTGACTCAGTATGTCTGGGTGGAGACCAGAGAATTCACATTTTTAGCAAATTACCGGGTGCTGCTATTCCAGGCACCACACTATGGGAACCACTGGCTGCATGTTAAAAACCTAAAGGTATACTGCCACCTAGTGGGTAGTTCCTAGAAGTTCTCTATACCAACTATTCCTTTGATTTTTAAAGTATACAAAAAATTACATTATCTTTTGTTATGGAGAAGAATCAAATTCACAAAGCCAACTTGTCATTCGTATACTTGGGATTCCATAACCACATTCCAAGCTTCTTTCGAGAAATGAGGTGTCACGTTATTTACAATAACATGGCAGTGATTTTAAATCAAGTTAAACCAGAAACAGATTATTTTCCACCAGGGGAAAAACACTTTAAATAATCTAAATAGAATAAAACGGCTGCTGGCTCTGTTCTCTGGCCACTCTCCCACTGCCAGATGCACATACCTCTCTTGAGAAGCAAAATCCACACCCGGTTCCACCTGGGGCAGCTGGTGAAATTCAGCAGGAGATAGCAGGAGATGGGTCAAAATTAGCTCATGTCAGACCCCCAGAGTCTGAGCTCTTTGGAGGCACAGAACTTTATCAGTAGTGAAGGACCTCGTTAATAGGCAACTGTTAAATATTTGCTACACATGGTAGAAGGCAATAAAAGCCTCTTTAAAAAAAAAAAAAAAGACATTTATTCAGTGTCACCATCAGACTATTGCATTTAGCAATCAACAGCATGGTGCAAAAAAAAAAAATCTACATTAAAACCCTTTGTTGGAATGCTCTACACTCCACAGAACAGAAACTAAAATAACCTGTTATACAATTAGTCACAAATACAGTCCTGGACTTTTTTGTCCATACACATGAGCATTTGTCTAAATCATGTCTTCTTTGTAGCACTAGGCCCTGCCACCACTGTGCTTGGCTGAGTTCACAAATCTGCTGTAACCTGTAGCTTCCCTGTCACTTCTCTGGCTCTCCTCTCCTGCTAAGCTTTGTTTCCTAATTAAAATCTTCTGCTGCTGCCATAGCTACTGCTGCTATTGGAACCACCATAGCCACCTTGGTTTCATGGTTTGGCTAAGTATTGGCCAGAGCTTCTGCCTCCAAAGTTTCCTCCCTTCATGGGTCCAAAATTTGAAGACTGATTGTTGTAATTGCCAAAATCATTGTAGCTTCCACCACCTCCAAAATTGCTTCCATCATGACCAAATCCATTGTAGCCATCCCCACTGCCACCATATCCACCACTGCCACAGCTGCCACCAAAGCCACCATGACCACCGAAGTTTCCTCCACAACCAAAGTTATCATTCCCACTGAAACCACCTCCACGACCACCACCAAAGTTTCCTCTTTGGTCAAACCACTTCGACCTCATTGGCTGGATGAAGCACTCGCCATCTCTTGCTTGGATGGGGCTTTCCTAACTTCACAGCCGTGGCCATTCACAGTATGGTATTTCTGAATGACAATCTTATCCACAGAGTGATGGTCGTCAAAGGTTACAAAGGCAAAGCCCCTTTCCCTGCCACTGCCTTGGTCAGTCACGATTTCAATCACTTCAATTTTTCCATGCTGTTCAAAATAATCTCTTAGGTGATGCTCTTCAGTGTCTTCTTTAATGCCACCAACAGATATTTTTTTCACAGTTAAGTGGGCACCTGGTCTTTGAGAATCTTCTCTTGAGACAGCTCTCTTTGGTTCCACAACTCTTCCATCCACTTTGCGTGGCCTTGCATTCATGGCTGCATCCACCTCCTCCACAGTGGCATATGTGATGAACCCAAAGCCCCTGGAGCACTTGGTGTTTGGATCTCTCATGACCACACAGTCTGTGAGCATTCCCCATTGCTCAAAATGGCTCCTCAGGCTCTCATCGGTTGTTTCAAAGCTCAGCCCTCCAATGAAGAGCTTCCTCAGCTGTTCCAGCTCTTTAGGAGACTCTGACTTAGACATGATCACAGGGAGAAGAGGGACTTTGACAATGCTTCTTCCACGGCGTCCACGGGCAGAAAGCAATAAAAGCCTCTTCTTAAAGCTGAGAGCTCCTGCTCACCTCTGGTTTGTGTTTCTCACGTCATATGTACATTAATCCAAATTCGTCACTGGTTTCCACCATGCATTCAAAATTCCCACAAAAGCACTTCTATTTTCCCCATGAAAACTGCCCTCTGACATGCTGGAAGTGAAATTCCCCACTCCTCCCTATCTGTCCCAGCAGAAGACCTGGGTCTCTAACTCCACCCATCACAAAAGGGTGTTACAGTCACCAATTGCAAATGACTTGGGAGTCCATGCTTACTTTGCAAGCTGCAGGATTTTTGTCAGCATGGAGAAACATATTAGGACCATGCTACAAAAGATGGCCTGGTACCAGGAGAACGGAAATGACAGGGACCGGAATGGTTTTTGAGGCCAACAGTTTATATTTGATCTCCAGATGTGATGCAGCTGACAGCTAATTAGTTTGACTTAGATCTACACAGATCCCACCCCTCTTTCTTCCACACATGCTGTGGGCATGCTGGTGTGAAAATGTGTCTGCCTGGGGTCGTGCTTTGATTGAGAATTCTCTGGAATGAACACACTTGGAATCCCTGAGAACACTGAAGCCCCAGCACATGGGACATCTGGTGAGATGGTCTTTTTTCTTTCGGCTTGACCCAAGAGCAGGTAATGAAGTGGCATTCTTTTTTCAAGTGGCTGATTCCATCCTAACAAGGCTGGAGTCTATTGTTCAGCTTCATGTTTCAGTGTGCGAGGCCACCATTAACTGCAAACCTCAGTGGTCAAGAGCTACTGGATGTGAATTCTGCGGCTACTAATGAAAAAGCAATTGTGGTACGTTAGTTGCTGAGCTGTTTGTGAGCAATGAGAAAGGCACACAGAGCAAGATGGGGGCCCTCCCTGGCAGGACACACTGAGGCAGACATGGGTCCTCTCCTCCAGCCACCATTCTTCCCGGCTTCCTTACCGGTTTGGATCTTATAGTTATCGAGGACAGCAGAAGTACCAACACCTTAGCTACCCCAGAGGAGCAGAGCTAACACTTATGGTACCTTACTATGTGCAAGGCAATTTTAGTAGCACTTTTTTTTTTGGAGACAGAGTCTTGCTCTGTGGCCCAGACTGGAGGGCAGTGGCACGATCTTGGCTCACTGCAACCTCTGCCTCCCAGATTCAAGTGATTCTCCTGCCTCAGCTTCCTGAGTAGCTGGGATTACGGGCACACGCCACCCTGACTAATTTTTGTATTTTTAGTAGAGACAGCATTTCACCACATTGGCCAGGCTGGTCTCGAACTCCTGACCTCAGGTGATCCAGCCACTTCGGCCTCCCAAAGTGCTGGGATTATAGGCGTGAGTCACCATGCCCAGCCTAGAAACATATATTAATGTAATCATCGCAACAAAACCTAAGAAGTAGTACCATAATTACCCTCATTTTACAGATGAGGTACTCGAGGCTCAGAGATGGAAAAAAAATTTCTTGAGGACAAATACCTAGCTGGAGGAGAAGCTGGGATTTGATCCTAAAAGTTCAACTTTACAGCTGTGCTCTTAACCACTACACCATATAACTTCATAAGTTGTGCTTGGACTAAGCTGTTCATGGCAATCCCAAATCCTGTTGCCTGGTCTTGGGAAAGGCAGGATGTTTCGCCTTCAGTCCCCAGGCGGGGAATTATACCTGTATCCCTTCTCATGACTTCATAGAAGACTAAATGGATTTCCTGCCCTTTGACTTTGGGCTTGGCCATATGACTTACTCCAGCCAAAGGACATTTCATAATGTCAAGCAGGGGTTTGCAATGTGCTTGGGGCTGGGCATGGTGGCTCACCTGTAATCCCAGCACTTTGGGAGGCTGAGGTGGGTGGATCACTTGAGGCCAGGAGTTCAAGACCAGTCTGGCCAACATGGTGAAACCCTATCTCTGCCAAAAAAATATCAAAAATTAGCCAGGTGTGGTGCCACGTGCCTGTAATCCCAGCTATGTGGGAGGCTGAGGCAGGAGAATCGCTTGAACTCAGGAGACGGAGGTTGCAGTAAGCGGAGATCCTGCCACTATACTCCAGCCTGGGCGACAGAGTAAGACTCCATCTCAAAAATGAAAAGAAACATGCTTGTGCCATTGGTATGCCCTCCTTGTGCTAATGGGCCCCAAAATGAGGCCCATGGAGTTCGGACCTGAGGCCTAGAGCCACACCCAACTGAGCCTAGACTTCATCAGCAAACCCCAACCAACCCGCTGGGTGTTTACTGCATAGCAGCATGGGGCTGATACAGCTTGTGATCCTGTTCTAGTTGATGACACCAGGAAAGCTTTCCAGAATAAGCAGAGCCTCCAGAGGAGAAACATTTTTGCCCCTGCCC
The DNA here is from genome assembly GCA_963573385.1 of Cacajao melanocephalus. Taxonomy (NCBI): domain Eukaryota; kingdom Metazoa; phylum Chordata; class Mammalia; order Primates; family Pitheciidae; genus Cacajao; species Cacajao melanocephalus. The sequence goes on along the minus strand of CAUYLG010024544.1, from coordinate 49,294 downwards.
CTTCGCTCCCTGCTGGGCACTGCTGTGAGGGCCTGATGGTTAGTGCTGGGGCACCATCTGGTGACCACCGGCAACCAGCACAAAGGCAGCAGGCTGATACACTGAGGATGCCCGAGCAGAAAGGACTGGGCCTAGGGCCATGACAATCTTGTCCAGCCACGGAGCAATCACTCACCTCTACATTTCTGTGAGAAAAACAATCTCCTCCTTTTTCAAGCCTTTGTTAGTTGAGATTTCCTTTCTTCTTTAGAAAAAAAAAGAGATTTCCTCTACTCAGGGCCAAAGCCATTCTTCACTGCTATTGACTTTCCCAGGTATGGCAAAATCTTTTATAGATGCTAGGTCTTTATAGCTCCCTCTTTTTTCTTTTTTTTTAAGAGGGGGTTTCACCATGTTGATCAGGCTGGTCTTGAACTCCCTACCTCAGGTGAGCCGCCCACCTTGGCCTCCAAAGTGCTTGGATTACAGGCATGAGCCACCACGCCCGGCCCTCTTTTTTCTTTAGATCGGCTGGTTCCCCCTACACCTTAGAATAGCAGGAAGGAAGTCACAAATTCTTGCTAATATCATTCAATCAGTACCTGCTGCCACTTGCCCTAGAGGAAGCAGCTTAGAGTTGCCCACGTGAGAAGCTGCATCTCCACCAACCTAGAAACGTCCACCCTTGAATTCAGAGCTGTGCGTTTCTACTTGAAGCTCAAGCTCAAGTTCTGTTTTCTGTACTCATCTGGATCCGCTCCAGCCACACTGGCCTCCTTGCTGTTTCTCTCTCTTTTTTTTTTTGGAGACAGAGTCTCACTCTGTCACCCAGGCTGGAGTGCAGTGGCACGATCTTGGCTCCATGCAAACTCCGCCTCCCGGGTTCTAGCAGTTCTCTGCCTCAGCCTCCTGAGTAGGTGGGACTACAGGCACATGCCACCATGCCCAGCTAACTTTTGTGTTTTTAGTAGAGATGAGGTTTCACCATGTTGGCCAAGATGGTCTCAATCTGACCTCGTGATCCACCCCTCTCAGCCTCCCAAAGTGCTGGGATTCCAGGCGTGTACCACCGTGCCCAGCTTCCCTTACTGTTTCTCAAACACACCAGGCGCATTCCTGTATCTAGTTCTATGCTTGTGCTTTGCCACAGAATTTAACACTTGCGGACATAGTATATCATTTACTTACTCATCATGTTTCTTTTTTGTTTGTCTTCCTCTGCTAGAACCTCAGCCAAAGACAGGATTCTTTGTTCCATTCACTGTTAGAGCCAAGGTTCTAAAACACTTCCTAGCATATCATGGATGCTCAATATAGCTTGTTAAATGAATAATTTAATCGATTTATTGATCATTCTCTGCATGGGCAGTCACATGTTCCTCTTGGGAATCCGTTCTGGCTGCTTTGTCTTTGTCTTCTCAAGGGGCCTAGAAATCATACCCAAGTGAATTCTGCAAAGACCACACAGCCTCCATATCAAACAGACCTTCCAAACTCAGTGGAAGTCTTTCCACAGCATATTTACAAACAGAAATCATAGCAGCTTTATTGAGATAGAATTCACTTACCATAAAACTTACCCTTCTAGAATGCACAGTTCGGTGGTTTTTAGCATATTCACGGGCTATGCAACCATCACCACAATATCATTCTAGAAGACTTTCGTCACTCCAAATGGAAACCCCATACCCATAAGCAGTCACTCCCCCACATCGCCAACCCCTGGCAACCACTAATGCACTTTTTGTCTTTTATGGATTTGCCTATCCTGGACATTTCCTGTCAATTGATTCGTACAGTATGCAGTCTTTTGCATCTTCTTTTCACTTAGCAAAATGTTTTCAAGGTTCACACAGGTTGTAGCATGAGTCAATACCTCATTCTTTTTTTTTTTTTTTTTTTTTTTTTATAAAGAGTAACATTATGTCCCCCAGGATGGAGTGCAGTGGTGCGATCTTGGCTCACTGCAACCTCTGCCTCCTGGGTTCAAGTAATTCTCCTGCCTCAGCTTCCTGAGTATCTGGGATTACAGGTGCGCGCCACCACGCCCGGCTAATTTTTGTTGTTTTTTTTGTTTGTTTGTTTTTAGTAGAGGCAGGGTTTCACCATGTTGGTCAAGCTGGTCTGGAACTCCTGACCTCGTGATCCACCTGCCTTGGCCTTCCAAAGTGCTGGGATTAGCATTTTGGGAGTGCCACCACACCCGGCCAGTACTTTATTCTTTTTTATGGCTAAATAATATTCTACGATCCTGGTCACCAAAATCTGTGGAGATTTCTCCCCACCAACCACCAATCAATTCTGTGGCCATGCCAACTGGATGTCCTAGAATGTAACCCGATTCTGACAATATCTTCCTGGAGACAGCATCGGATCCCACAGGTAAGGGCTCAGTCCCACAAGATGGCCCCCACTTCACATACCAAATACAAGTCATAGGTTGTCACCTACACTTCTGACCAACTGGCTCTAAATTGGAGTTCCTACTACTCCCTCCCTGGGTTCAATTTCATTTGCCAGGACAGATCACAGAACTCAGGGGAACACATTTGCCAGTTTATTATAACAGATGTGACAAAGGCTAGAAATTAATGGCCAAATGGAAGAGCTGCATAGGGCAAGGTAATGGAAGGGGCACAGAGCTGTCTCGCCCTCTCTCAGGTGCCACCCCCCAGGAGCCTCCATGTGTTCAGCTGTTGAGAAGTTCTCTGAACCCTGTCCTCTTGGGATTTTATGGAGGCTTCACTGTGTAGGCATGATTGATTAAATCATTGGCCACTGGTGATCAGTCAGCTCAATCTTCAAACCTTCACCCCACCTCCCCTCCCTGAGATCTCCGGGTGGGAGGAAGGAAAGAGGGACTCGGGGGGAGGAGTTGAAAGTTCTAACACTAGCTGAGCACAGTGGCTGATGCCTGTAATCCCAGCACTTTGGGAGGCCGAGGAGGGTGGCTCATGAGGTCAGGAGTCCAAGACCAGCCTGACCAACATAGTGAAACACCATCTCTACTAAAAAATACAAAAAAATTAGCTCACATGGTGGTGTGTGCCTGTAGTCCCAGCTACTCAGGAGGCTGAGGCAAAAGACTCACTTGAACCCAGGAGGTGGAGGTTGCAGTGAGCAGAGATCACGCCACTGCACTCCAACTTGGGCAACAGAGTGAGACTTCTTAAAAAAAAAAAAAAAAAAAAAAAAGAAAGAAAGTTCTAACTCTCTAATCAATCACTTGGTTAGTTCCGCTGGCAACCAGGCCCCATCTGAAGCAATCCAGGAACCTACTAAGTCACTTCGCTAGAACAAAAGATAGTCCTATCACCCAGAAAATTCCAAAGTATTTAGGAGCTTTGTGTCAGATGCTTCTATCACTCAGAAAATTACAAAGGTTAGCAACTCTGGCAGGAACTGGGGTCAAAGACTAAATATTAAAAGATTCTCGGCTGGTCCGATAGTAATGGGTTATCAGAACTAATTAACATTAGTGTCACTAAAGTTGGTATACAACCCCCCACTGCTAAATTTGACTGGCTTTAAAAAAAAAAGATTCTCCAAGTGCCTCTTCTACATGGGTTTTAGTACCTCTGTCTCAGAAACCAGGGGCAGAGACCAAATATATATTTTACAATATCAGCCAGGCAGAGTGGCTCACACCTATAACCTCAGCACTTTGGGAGGTCAAGGAAAGAGGATGGCTTGAGGCCAGGAGTTCAAGACCAGCCTGTGCAACATGGTGAGACCCAGTTTCTAGCAAAAACTACAAAAATTAACCAGGTGTGATGGTGTGCACCTGTAGTCTCAGCTACTCAGGAGGCTGAAGTGGGAGGATCACCTGAGCCCCAGAAGTTGAGGCTACAGTGAGCTGTGATTGTGCCACTGCACTCCAGCCTGAGTAATAGAGCAAGACCCTGTCTCAAAAAGAAAGGGAAGAGGAGAGGAAGGAAGGGCAGGGGAGGGAAAGGAAGGGGAGGAGAAGAGAGGGGAGGAAAAGATGGAAGGAGGGGAAGGGAGAGGGAGGGGAAGGGGAGGAGAAGGGAGCGGGGAGGGGGAAGGAAGGGATCAACCTGCCAGCGTCTTGGTTTACGGGCTTTGCCCTCCAGAACTGTAAAATAATACATTTATGTTGTTTGGTCCACCAGTTTATTGTACTTTTTTTTCCACATCTTAAGACCCTTTTTTTTGAGACAAGGTCTCACTCCGATACCCAGGCTGGAGTACAGTGGTGTAATTAGGGCTCACTGCAGCCTCAATCTCCTGGGCTCAAGCCATCTTCTCACCTCAACCTCCTTAGGAGCTGGGACTACAGGCACGTGCCACCATGCCCAGCTACTTTTTGTATTTTTGTAGAGACAGTGTTTTGCTTTGTTGCCCAGGCTGATCTCAAAGTCCTGAACTCAAGTGATCCTCCCACATGAGCCTCCCATATTGCTGGGATTATAGGCATGAGCCACTACGACCAGCCTTGGTACTTTTTTTTTTTTTTTTTTGAGACGGAGTCTTCCTCGGTCACCCAGTCTAGAGTGCAGTGTCACAATCTCAGCTAACTGCAACCTCCACCTCCCGGATTCAAGTGATTCTCCTGCCTCAGCCTCCCAAGTAGTTGGGATTACAGGTGCACTAATTTTTTTTATTTTTTTATTTTTTGTGTTTTTAGTAGAGATGGGGTTTCACCATCTTGGCCAGGCTGATCTCGAGCTCCTGACCTTGTGATCCATCCACCTCAGCCTCCCAAAATGCTGGGATTATAGGTGTGAGCCACTGCACCTGGCCTTGGGCCTTTTTTACAGCAATCTCAGGAAACTTATATATCACTTCCTGATGGAGGACTATCAGCACCATATTGCAAGAAGGGCACCAATGTTGGTGTGGCCATCCTCAGAAACTACAATCCTCTGCAGCCCATCCTCTGGCCACAAACATTTACAGTCCTCCCACATGCAAAATACATTTGCCCCCCTCATTCAAAACCACCAGTCTCATCCCTTTCAGCATCAGTTCAAAGTTCAGAATCTTTTTTTTTTTTTTTTTTTGAGACAGAGTTTCACTCTTGTTGGCCAGGCTGGAATGTAATGGCTCAATCTCGGTTCACTGCAACCTCTGCTTCCCAAGTTCAAGCGATTCTCCTGCCTCAGCCTCTGGAGTAGCTGGAATTACAGGTGCCAGCCACCATACCCAGCTAATTTGTGTATTATTAGTAGAGATGGGGTTTCACCATGTTGGCCAGGCTGGTCTCGAACTCCTGACCTCAGGTGACCCATCTGCCTCAGTCTCCCAAAGTCCTTGAATTACAGGCATGAACCACCACACCCAGCCCAGAATCTTATCCTCTAAATAGAGTTCGCCTGAAGTTGCAGCTTCAGAGGACAGTTAAAGAAGACGGCTCCTTTCAACCTGAAGAGTTGTCAGTTAAAGAGACAAGTTATTTGCCCCCTAACCCCCACCACCGACAAGCCACACACAATGGTGGGACAAGTCATTGAAGACATCGCCTTTGAAAGTAATCATCATTCTCCTGAAGAACCTGGAGCCATCAACTCTGACACAACATAAAAGATCTCTCTCCAATTTTATTCTTCCATCATTTCCTCCCTCCTTGCAGAATCAGACAGTCTCAAAGCTGGAAAGCAATTTAAAGTTGAAGCTAGTCCTACACACAGCCTGGACAAAGTTCACAGGCAAAACGCGAAGCAAAGAAAGTCAGACTCGAAAGAGTAAATACTGTAGGATTCCACTCATAGGAAGTTCAAAAATTGGCAAATGAATCCAACGTAATAGAAGTCAGAACATATTTCTGGAATTTTCCACTTTAAATAATGCCTGTAGTCTCAGCTACTCAGGAGGCTGAGGCAGTCGGATCACTTGAGCCCAGGAATTCAACATGTTGAGATCCCATTTCTATGAAAAATAAGAGTAAAAGAAGTGTTTACAAAAGAAGTCAGGCCAGGCATGGTGGCTCATACCTGTAATCCCAGCACTTCGGGAGGCCAAGGCAGGCGGATCTTCTAAGATCGGGAGTTCAAGACCAACCTGATCAACATGGAGAAACCCCATCTCCACTAAAAATACAAAATTAGCCAGGCCTGGTGGTACATGCCTGTAATCCCAGCTACTCAGGAGGGCTGAGGCAGGGAATCACTTGACCCCAGGAGGCAGAGGTTGCGGTAAGCTGAGATAGTTGCCATTGCACTCCAGCCTGGGCAACAAGAGTAAAACTGCATCTCAAAAAAAAAAAAAAAAGAGATGAATGCCAATTTCCCCCATCTCTACTAATAATACACAAATTAGCTGGGCATGGTGGCTGGCACCTGTAATTCCAGCTACTCCGGAGGCTGAGCAGGAGATTGTGCCAATGAACTCCAGTCCAGTGACAGAGTGAGACCCTGTCTCTTAAAAAAAAAAAATGGCCAGGCGTGGTGGCTCACACCTGTGATCCCCGCACTTTGGGAGACCGAGGCAGGTGGATCATGATGTCAGGAGATTGAGAGCATCCTGGCCAACATGATGAAACCCTGTCTCTACTAAAAACTACAAAAAAATTAGCTGGGCGTGGTGGCGCACGCCTGTAGTCCCAGCTACTTGGGAGGCTGAGGCAGGAGAATTGCTTGAACCCGGGAGGAGGAGATTGCAGTGAGCCGAGATCGTGCCACTGCGCTACAGCCTGGGCAACAGTGCCAGACTCTGTCTCAAAAAAAAAAAAAAAGACAGACTTGATTTTGAAACTATGCTTCTCTGATCCCATAAGAGGGCGATAAACCACTGCTGTGCTCACTTGGAGGAGCTGTTCAATTTTTCCCAGACTCCCAAAGGGGAATACTTTCCCCTTTCAGCCTCTGTCACTAAACACACAGGCCTCTGAGCAACAGGAGAGAACTAAGCTGGTCTTTATTCAAAGGCTCCTATTATAGTAATAGGAATGAGAAATAGCTCATACCTGTAATCCCAGCAATTTGGGAGGCCAAGGCAGGCAGATCACTTGAGGTCAGGAGTTCAAGACCAACCTGGCTGTTATGGTGAAATGTCGGCCACTCCTGTCTCTACTACAAATACAAAAAATTAGCTGGGTATAGTGGCGCATGCCTGTAGTCCCAGCTACTCAGGAAGCTGAAGCAGGAGAATGCTTGAGCCCAGGAGGTGGGGGTTGCAGTAAGCCAAGATCAGGCCGGTGCACTCCAGCCTGGGTAACAGAGTGAGACTCCGTCTCAAAAAAAAAAAAAAAAAAAAATGAGAAATGCCAAGACAGGATTTTCTAAAACTTGTGGATGTTTTACATTTAACCTTTACATATATGTGGTGAATATCTTCCACACATTCTAGGATATATTTCTGAAATTGCTGGGTATTTTCTGCATCTCTCCCCAATGGATTATTTCCAGCTGAGGAAACACACACATCTGCCCTCTGACTCTCATACACACGCCGCACACCAGACAGGCGAGATGTCAGTATCTCCCAATTTCTTGTGGTCCCTCCAGCCTGCAGAGCTCCCAACAGTCTGTAGGTTTCCAAATCAAAACCCAACAACCCCATCCACAGTGACAAGATTGATTTCAAAGCTAGACTACTCATCCAAAGTGGAAACTTTCTTTTTTTTTGAGATGGAGTCTCACTCTGTGGCTCAGGATAGTGCAGAGACATAATCTTAGCTCACTGCAACCTCAGCCTCCTGGGTTTAAGCGATCCTCCCACCTCAGCCTTCTGAGTAGCTGAGACTACAGCTGTGCGCCAATAGGCCCAACTACTTTTGTATTTTTAGTAGAGACGGGGTTTCACCATGCTGGCCAGGGTGGTCTCAAACTCCCGACCTCAAATGATCCACCCACCTCGGCCTTCCAAAGTGCTAGGATTACAGGCATGAGGCATTGCACCCGGCTTTAAAATGTGAACATTTTTAAAATATATTTTGGATTGTTGTTTTTAATAAACTGACCTGAAGTGCTACTTCTGTTCTAGGAAAAAGCCGAGGACAGCCTCTGGCCCTCAGATCCCTGGGTTCAGCAAGCAGTCGTCATTTCTCAGAAACTGGATTTTGACTCTAACTGCTTCGGATTGGAGAAGCAAAGTTGGGAGCGTGTAAAACTAATCTTGCCTAAGTGATGAGCCTTTAAAGAGAGCCCCAGGGGAACGAGGCTAGTACACTGCAAAGCATCACTCAGCTGCCGCTACCTGGCTGAGTGTTGCAGGAGAAGAGATCCTGGGGAAAGGAGGCTTAAAAGCTCCCGGACGTGCTGTTTTTTCAAAGCCTCAGATTGGCAGAAAGAGGAAGTCTCTGCTAGGTCTTCTTGAGAAAACGGCCAGCACTTTCACAAGTAGGGAGTAAGTCACGTGGGAATTGAACCTCCCTTGATGATTTCTGAAACTTTAATTTGGCATTATCTTCATTTGGAGGTGAGGAAAGAAAAGCAGATGGAAAGCAGGAAATGTCTGTGAGGATGATACTACTTATTACTGTAGATGGCTTCTTGGCCTTTTGGCTAAGATCAAGTGTTGTATTATCACTATAATAACTCATACCATGCCCACTTGGAAGCTGGCACTGGTCTGTACACGTCATACTCATCTGATGCTCACAATAATCCTCTGAGGTAGGTATTAAAAACACTTTTAGGCCGGGCACGTGGCTGACGCCCGTAATCCCAACACTTTGGGAGGCCGAGGCGGGCAGATCACGAGGTCAAGGCATTGAGACCATCCTGGCCAACATGGTGAAACCCCATCTCAACTGAAAAAAATACAAAAATTAGTTGGTCATGGTGGTGTGCACCTGTAGTCCCAGCTACTCAGGAGGCTGAGGCAGGAGAATTGCTTGAACCTGGGAGCCGGAGGTTGCAGTGAGCCGAGATCGCACCACTGCACTCCAGCCTGGAGCCTGGTGACAGGGCAAGACTCTGTCTCAAAAAAATAAATAAATAAATTTAAAAAAAATAAAAAGAAAGAAAGAAATTTTTAAAAAACACTTTTTAGGCCAGGAGCAGTGGCTCACACCTGTAATCCTAGCACTTTGGGAGGTCGAGGCAGGTGAATCATGAGGTCAAGAGATCAAGACCATCCTGGCCAACATAGTGAAACCCTGTCTCTACTAAAAATACAAAAATTAGTTGGGCGTTGTGGAGTGCACCTGTAAACCCAGCTACTTGGGAGACTGAGGCAGGAGAATCGCTTGAACCTGGGAGGCAGAGGTTGCAGTGAGCCGAGATCGCACCACTGCACTCCAGCCTGGCGACAGAGCGAGACTCCGTCTAAAACAAAAGAAAACCACACACACACTTTTTAAATCTGGGGAAACTGAGGCACAAAGTGGTTGGGTGATGGTATGGACTGAATTGTGTCTCCCTAATTTATTCGTTGAAGCCTTAACCCCCAGTGTGACTGTATTTGGAAACAGGGACTTTCAGAAGGTCATAATTAAGGTCAAGTGAGGTCACGAGGGTGTAACCCTAATCTAATAGGACTGGTGTTTTATAAGAGGAGGAAGAGACACCAGGAGTGTGAAAGCAGACGACAGTCCATGTGAGGACACAGGGAGGAGGCAGCCATCTGCAAGACAGGGAGAGAGACCTCACCAGAAACCAAGTCTGCTAGCACCTTGGTCTCGAACTTCCTGTTTTCCAGAACTGTGAAGACATACATTTCTGTTGTTGGAGCCACTCAGTCTGTGGTGTTCTGTAATGGCAGCCCAAGGGGACTAACAGAGTGAGTTGCCTGAAATCTTCCTCCCGGCAAACGGAAGAGCTGGCATTTGAATCCAGGCCTTTTAGCACTTGAGTCTGTGCTTTTAATTAGCTACCGCAGCGCCCCAGAGAAAGGAGAGAGTGAGAGAGAACTAATGGAGAACATAATGACGATCATAGGAGCCACCAGCACTCATGGGTGTTGACTCTGCACCAGCTCACCATGAGAAGCGCTTTCCATGGATTAGCCACTTAATCCCAACAACAATCCCATGAGGTTAGTATTCTCATCGCCCCCATGTCACCGAGGCCTGAAGAGAATTCCACTGGGGCACGCTCACTCCAGAGCCACCATCCCAGAACACCATGCTCTATTGCAAGCCATGCTAGCGATGAGACCATTTTGTTGTGCTCAGCTCCACCACCTGGCCAAAAGCAGTGCAACTGTGCCTCCAAGAGAAAACAGTGTCGAGTCAAGTCGTAAGGAAGCCACCTCTGAGGAGGTCTTTGAAATAAATGGGCTAATGAGGTAGGCATCTTCACCAAGATGTCACAGCCTTGGAGAAAAAGGGCCGTTGGGGAGGCAAACTTGCCCTGATGGGTAGGAGCAGGGACGGAGAAAAGCACCGTGAGAGGAGCAGAATTAACCAGGACTGTTGCAGCTGGGGACGAACAGAGCCACCTTTCTTCCCGTGGAATAAGCAATGGCTGGCGAGGACTCAGCAGCAGTCAGGTGACAGTCAAGGGTGGCCTAACATCAACCCTGTCCCCAGCCACATTCACCTAGAGAGAGAGAGAGCACCCCTCTTTCCATTTCCACCACTCTCCTCTACCTCCCCTCAAATAGACCTTGTTTCCTTGTTTAGGTGCACAATTTTGTCAGTCCCACGGATAGGTTAGGAAGGACTGAAATCAAACCTCTCCATTCTGTGGGCACAGCATTTTCCAAAGGGCTAGCTGTGTCTCACAGGTATGCACACCTGAGACAGTTAGGCCCTTGGCAATTCTTCTTCACTCTTGCCCAGTCAGTCCCCAGAAGAAAGCCTCAACTTGGTGCTAACATATCTTTCGTTCACCTCTCATGTTTGCTCATATTTGAACAGAGATCAGACTTGAGATCTAGAGCCTTCGTCTGCCCTCCTGCCTTTGAGGAACTCCAGATCCCACGTACAGGGTCCCATAGTTCACGGAGGCTTTGTTCCTGTTTGTTCATTCTTTTTATTCTCTGTGCTTAACTTTGTATGGTTTCTGTTGCTCTATCTTCAAGTTCACTAATCTCTTCTGTGATGTGTCATTTGCAGTTAAATCATGCAGTGCATTTCCCATTGCAGAAATTGTCATGTGTATGTCAAGAATCTGAGTGTGGGTCTTTTTTATATGCCATGTCTCTTTTTAACTTTTCGATCATATGGAGTACAGTGATAACTTTCAATTTCTTTTACTCTAATTCCAGCATTTGTGTCAGTTCTTGGTTAGATGTTCATTTTTCTTCTCCTTATGGGCCCTGTTTTCCTGTTTCTCGTATGAGATGCTGGGCATTGTGAATGTGACGTTGTTGGGTACTGAAGATTTCTGTGTTTCTTTATAATTATTCTTGGTCTTTATTCTGGAATGCAGCTAAATTATTTGCAAACAGTTGGATTATTTCAGGTCTTTGAAGATTTGTTGGGCAAGACTCAAGCAGTGTTTAGGCTAGGGCTAATTATTCACTACTGCTGAGGCAAGAACCTTCTTGGTATTCTACCCAATGCCCATGAATTATGAAATTTTCCATTCTGGCTAATGGGAAACGCACTATCCCTGGCCATGAGTGCCAGGTACTGTCCCCTCTAATCCTTCCAGGTACTTCTTTCCCTAACCTCTAGGAGTTCCTCACCTACACATGCTGATCAGTACTCTGCCTAGTATCTGAGGGGACCCTCTACAGATATTCCGAGTTCTCTGTGCAGCTCTCTTCTCCCCAGTGCTCTGTACTGCGAGCTGTTTCTTGCCTTGGTCCCTCTAGACTTTCAGCTCTAGCTCCTCAGTTAAGGTAGTGTACTGGGCTCCTCTGGGTTCTCTCTGCACACACCACAGCCTACACAGCCCGAAAGTTCTCCAGAGTTCAATGGGGCAATCATAGCTGGCTCTTCCTGGGGAATAACTCTTCTTCTATGTCTAATTTCCAGTATCTTGAAAACTGTTGTTGCATATATGCCATCCTTTTTTTTTTGGTTGTTCCACTGGGAAAGTAAACCCATTCTTTGTTAGTCCATCTTGGTTTGATATGGAAGTCTCCTGTTTACTGGTTTTTTTTGTTTTTGTTTTTGTTTTTTCTGAGACAGAGTCTCACTCTGTCTCCCAGGCTGGAGTGCAGTGATTTGAGCACAATCTCAAATCACTGCAACCTCTGCCTCCCGGGTTCAAGCGATTCTCCTGCCTCAGTCTCCTAAGTAGCTGGGATTATAGGTGCGTGCCACCACACCTGGCTAATTTTTGTATTTTTAGTAGATACGGGGTTTCACCATGTTGGCCAGACTGGTCTCGAACCCCTGACCTAAGGTGATCCACTTCCATCAGCCTCCAACATGCTGGGATTACAGGTGTGAGCCACTGCACCTGGCCCAGTTTACTCTCTCAATCATCTTCACATAGATCATGTGCTTTCTCATTAAATTCATGCCTAAATATCATTTTTGTTGCTATTATAAATGGACTATTTCTTCCCCTTCTCTATTTCTAGGTACTTATTTCTAGAGTGGAGAAACACTACTGTTTGCTATCATTTACATTTAATTTGCTGACATTTTACCTGAAATTGAACCATCCATAGGTAGGCTGGCGCAAAAGAAATTGCGGTTTTTTACTATTAAAAGTAATGGCAAAGGTCGGGCACGGTGGCTCACACCTGTAATCCCAGCACTTTGGGAGGTTGAGGCTGGTGGATAACCTGAGGTCATGAGTTTGAGACCAGCTTGGCAAACATGGCAAAATCCTGTCCCTACTAAAAATATAAAAATTAGCCGAGTGTGGTGGTGGGCACCTGTAATCCCAGTTACTTGAGAAACTGAGGCAGGAGAACCTGGGAGGCAGAGGTTGCAGTGAGCTGAGATCATGCCACTGCACTCCAGCCTGGGCAACAGAGCAAGACTCCACCTCAAAAAAAAAATAGTAATGGCAAAAAGTGCAATTACTTTTGCACCGGCCTAATAAATTTATTCAACAGCAAGTAAGGAGAAAAGAGGTGGGCATCTAGGTGCAGATGCTCAGCACTGCAACACGAGCTCTGCTCCACTCTCTCTTCATTTTGGCTTTTATCCTCATGCTTGCTACCTCATGACACAAAAGGCTTCTGCAACTCCAGGGCTCCTGGATGTGATCCAAGGAGGAAGGAAGGAGGAGGGACAGTACCTCCTCCCACATCAGGAAAGAAAAGTTTTCTCAAGAGAAAGTTAGCTTGTGTCCTATTAGCCAGCATTATAACATCTGACCACCTATAATAATGTCAACCTGGGGAACCAAGTGTTTATCTGGAAATATTACCACAAATTCACAAAAACATCTGGGTGCTGGCTGGTAATGAAGAATTAAACCAGGCAACTCATAATCTACACACTACTCCTGCATTCTTAGAACAAATCCTGCTGCGTCACAGTGAATTGTTCTTTTAATTACATTGCCATGTTTTATTCAACAATATTTTTAAGGTGTTTTTTAAGGCTATTGCGAGGCATCAAGGCTGTGCGATAGCTCTGTGATTAAATGCACATAGAAGTGCTAGGAGAGGAGCTGGGCTCAGCAGCTCATAGCTGTAAGCCCAGCACTTAGGGAGGCCAAGGCAGGACCACTTGAGCCCAAGAGTTCGCAACTAGCCTGGGCAACATGGTGAGACCTCATCTCTACGAAAAAATAAATAACCTTCTGTTATGTTCTTTTTCACGTTGCAGTTGGGTATGAAGAAAAAAAAAAAAAAGAAATGCCAGGAGAGGAAACAGGAAAAAAAGGGAGAACAGAAATTTTTTTCTAAAGGGCTATGTTAAAGAGCATAATTAATCTATTAATCACCAGTGGCATTATATATTGTCTTGAAACAATAAAGTTGAAGCATTTGAATTTTCTTTTTTTTTTTTTTTGAGACAGAATCTTGCTCTGTGACCCAGGCTGGAGTGCAGTGCCCATTGCAACCTCTACCTTCCTGAAGTGATTCTCCTGCCTCAGCCTCCCTAGTAGCTGGGATTACAGGCATCTGCCACCACACCTGGCTAATTTTTAATTTTTAGTAGAGATGGGTTTCACCATGTTGGCCAGGCTAGTCTCGAACTCCTGATCTTAAGTGATCCACCTGCCTAGACCTCCCAAAGTGCTGGGATTACAGGCGTGAGCCACCACACCCAGCCAATATTTGAAATTTTCTAAGCTTCAAATTTCCTTGAATTTAAAATATCCCAATTAGATTATTTAGCATTTAATTCAACATATAGAAAAAATAACAGTCTTTCTCCGGAGTTTTTTTTTTTTTTTAAGAGACGGGGTCTCGCTATGTTGCCCAGGCTAGAGTGCAATGGCTATTCACAGGTGTGATCCCACTACTGATCAGCACGAGAGTTTTGACCTGCTCCATTTCTGACCTGGGCCAGTTCACCCCCCCTTAGGCAATCTGATGGTCCCCCGCTCCCGGGAGGTCACCATATTGACTCGGAACTTAGTGCAGACACCCAATCGGCATAGCGCACTACAGTCCAGAACTCCTGGACTCAAGCGATCCTCCAGCCTCAGACTCCTGAGTAGCTGGGACCAGAGGCACATGCCACCACGCCTGGCTTTCTCTGGAGTTTTATGAAAATAAATCTATTGCAGTGGTAATAGTGTTGTGGTCACTTTATCTTTCAGAGATACATACTAAAATATTTATAGATGAAATTATATATATGGTATTTGCATCAAAATAAGTCATGAAGGAGAAAGTGGATAGAAGAAAGTGGATAGAAATAAAGATGAAGCAGGGTTGCCATGAGTTGATGATTGTTGAACAGGGTACTAGGTATATGGGATTCAACAAGGGTACTGAAATTTCCCATAATAAAATGTTCTTTCAGTATTTGTAGAATGGAAGCATGTATGTGTAATACACAAATGTATACATACAAACATTTGTTTTAAATGATTTGACACAAAAAATGTTTGTTAGGAATTCTAATCCAAAGCATTTTATTGCTTTTTAAAAAGGGAACTATACATGGTCAGTATCATGGGAGGATAGCTCACTCCTCCCTGACCTTGGTCACAGGCCACCATGAGGAGGGACTGCTGCAGCCCTCCAGTAGCCACTGCCATCTTCCTCATCACTGTCCTTACCTTTGGAGTCCACAACCCCGAGTGGCTCCTGAGTCTAGACTCTGTCAAATTCCACACTGATAGCAACAGTGACTGCATCTGATGTATGCTGCTGACAATCTTAAGCCCAAAATGCTTCAAAGATTGAAGTCATATACATTTAAAATACATAGAAAAATAATATAATTAGAATGTATACAAAGTAGATTTTTACAAAACAACTTCACTACAAGAAATACCTCTTAAATCCAAGCACAAAAATGTGGAAATATACATGGAAGGCTATACGTTTAAGAAACCATATTTTTATTTCTAAATGCTGAGTGAGAAGACATAGACTACTAAATTCTAGATTACTGATAAAATTCCAAAAAGAACTTGATTTTGCTAGCAGAAATTTTTACTCCATTCTCAAGCTTCTATAAACAGTTCTTAAACGAATTAGACAGCTGTTCCTCTTTCCAAATTCTGTTTAATTTCTGCCGTGTATTTCCCATAGAATCTTTCAGCTTTCTTGTTGAATTTGGCATTCCTTTCATTAATGTAGTCAATATCTGCATCATCGTTATAAGGACGTCTCCGGCTATATTTGTCTCGTTTTTCAATCCTGAGGAAAGAAGAAAATTTACAAAATTCAAAATTGCCTTCTCTTTTGATCTTAATAAGACATCACCAAACAGTTAAGAATAAAATCTACATTTAGAATAGCACACATTGTGGGGGCTGGAGGAAGCCAGGCCAGTTTTCATCAAGTTCCAGTTGAAACTGAATTAATGGCACAACTCAGGATATGAACTGCGAAATCTAGTAAATACAATTCATCTTCAGAATGCTAAAGCAATGATTCATTGTTGGGAACTCGACTGTACCGAAGTACCACTTAAGATAACTATTAGGCCAGGCGCAGTGGCTCACACCCATAATCCCAGCACTTTGAGAGGCCAAGGCTGGCGGACCACCTGAGATCAGGAGTTCGAGATCAGCCTGACCAACATGGAGAAATACAAAATTAGCTGGGCATGGTGGCACATGCCTGTAATCCCAGCTACCTGGAAGGCTGAGGCAAAAGAACTGCTTGAACCTGGGAGGCAGAGGTTGCGGTGAACCAAGATTGTGCCACTGCACTCCAGCCTGGGTAACAAAAGCGAAACTGCATCTCAAAAAAAAAAAAAAGATAACTATTAGCTGGGCATGGCGGCTCATGCCTGTAACCCCAGTACTTTTGAAGGACAAGGCCTCCCAAAAGGTCCTTCAGGAGGATCGCCTGAGCTCAGGAGTTCCAGACCAGCCTAGACAACGCAGAGATATTCCATCGCTATAAAAAAAATTTTTTAATACATTTTTTAAGAGGATCACTTGAACTCACGAGTTCCAGACCAGCCTGGATAACACAGAGAGACTCTATCGCTATAAAAAAAAATTTTAATATATTTTTTAAATAAAAAGATAACTATAACAATAACTATATTAAATAGGCCAGACACAATGGCTCACACCTGTAATCCCAGCACTTTGGGAGGCCGAGGCAGGTAGATCACCTGAGGTCAGGAGTTCGGGACCAGCCTCGTCAACATGGCCAAACTGTATCTGTACTAAAAATACAAAAATTAGCCAAGAGTGGTGGCGCATGCCTGTGGTCCCAACTACTCAGGAGGTAGCTTGAACCTGAGAGGCAGAGACTGCAGTGAGCCAAGATCACGCCACTGAACTCCAGCCTGAGCAAGAGTGAGACTCTGTCTCAAAAAAAAATTATATTAAATAATAACCACAGCTAATACCGAGTGCACAAGATGTGCCAGACACTTTTTTTGACATAGGGTCTCGCTCTGTCACCAAACTGGAGTGCAGTGGTGCAATCACAGTTCACTGCACCCTCGACCACTTGGACTCAAGTGATCCTCCTGACAGAGTCTCCCAAGTAGCTGGGACTACAGGCACGTACCACCACGCCCAGCTAATTCTTGTATTCTTTTTGTAGTGACGGGTTTCGCCATGTTGCCCAGGCTATTCTCAAACTTCTGGGCTCAAGTGATCCTCCTGCCTCAGTCTCCTAAAGGGCTAGGATTACAGGCAGGAGCCACTACGCCCAGCCCAGACACCATTCTTAATACTTTACATGTATTAACTCCTAATATATTTTCATTCTGCTCTACCTAATACCTGCCTCTATCAGAATTAAGAAACACAAACATAAGTGAGGAACATTGACTACAACATTCTTGCTTCTTCAAATCAAACAGGGGAGTGGTTGTTAAAGTCCTTAAAGAAGGATCCTTTTTTTTAGACCTTTCCCCTTTACTTAAAACAATTCAATTTCATCAACATTCTGCATCTCCATTCCAGGTCATACATACTAAACTCATACTTGCTATCCACTCCCAAACCACTATAGATGCATCAGAAATTAGCAAGTGTAACTTTTATCTTTCCAATTCATTCTAAGCACATCAGATTTAGGTGCATACTCTAAGTGCATTTTGTCACTAAGTATTTACAATGTCAGGCTGCTCTAATGAATACTTACTGTTTTTCCAGATCTATGACCATCCTGTCAATTTCCACTGTGGAAGGCACATGTGTTCCATGAAGAAGACTATTAGATGTTGGGAAAAACTCTTCTCCACTGAAAAGACAGCAAAATGAACTTATGGGAACACTATAAATGCTCCATTTTCAAATGTCAGATGTAACTACCATTCATGATGAGAGAGAAAATATACACATATATTTACTGTGAGATCCTACTTTAATTTTTTTTTTTTTGGAGACAGGGTCTTGCTCTGTTGCCCAGGCTAGAGTGCAGCGGCAAGGTCTCAGCTCACTGCAACCTCCACCTCCCGAATTCAAGCAATTCTCCTGCCTCAGCCTCCGAGTATCTGGGATTACAGGCACCCACCACCACACCCGGCTAATTTTTTGTATTTTTAGTAGAGACAAGGTTTCTCCATGTTGGCCAGGCTGGTCTGGAACTTCTGACTTTGTGATCCGCCTGCCTTGCCTCCCAAAGCACTGATTACAGGTGTGAGCCACTGTGCCCAGCCCAATTTTTTTCTTTAATAAAATACAGGCCCGGTGTGGTGACTCACATATGTAATCCCAGCACTTTGGGAAGTCAAATCAGGTGGATCATTTGAGGTCAGGAGTTCGAGACCAGCCTGACCAACATGGGAAAACCCTGCCTCTACAAAAAGTACAAAAATTCTCTACAAAAAGTACAAAAATTAGCCAGGCATGGTGGCACATGCCTGTAGTCCCAGCTACTCAGGAGGCTGAAGCAGGAGAATCACTTGAACCTGGGAGGTGGAGATTGCGGTGAGCCAAGATCAACCCACTGCACTCCAGCTTGGGCAACAAAGTAAGACTCTGTATCAAAAAACAATTTTTTTAATTAAAAGAATAAAAATATGGCCATGCACAGTGGCTCATGCCTGGAATCCCAGCATTTTGGGAGGCCATGGTGACATCACCTGAGGTCAGGAGTTTGAGACCAGCCTGGCCAACATGGTGAAACCCCATCTCTACTAAAAACACAAAAAAAGTTACAGGCATGGTGGAAGGTACCTGTAATTCCACCTACTTGGGAGGCTGAGGCAGGAGAATCCCTTGAACCTGGGAGGCAGAGATTGCAGTGAGTTGAGATCGTGCTACTGCACTCCAGCCTAGGCGACAGAGCAAGACTCTGTCTCAAAAAAAAATTTAAAAATACCAAATTGATTCAGATCTTATGAGAACGAAGAAAGAAAAATTAAAAAAAATTTTTTTTTTTAAATACAAAATTGAAAGGAACCTAAGACATCTTCTCCAACACCTTCATTCTACAGATCAAAGAGCCAACAGGCAGAGGCTCCAGGACTTATCAAAGGTTACAAAGTGCTAGGGACAGAGCTGGGATTAGAGCTCCATCCTGAGGTTATTTTCTTTTCCACTAAAGCAAGCTGGCAAACTACAGCCCACCACCTGTTTATGAAAACGGTTTTACTGGGAAACAGCCGCACCCATTCTTTCATGAATCCTCTGCAACTGCTTTTGCACTGCAGCAGCACAGCTGAGTAGCTGTGACAGAGACTATATGGCCTACAAGGCTGAAAATATTTACTACCTGGTCCTTCACAGAAAAAATTCACCAACCCCAGTTAGGCGTGGTGGCTCATGCCTAAAATCCCAGCACTTTGGGAAGCTGAGGTTGGGGAATCACCTGAGGTCAGGAGTTCGAGACTAGCCTGATTAACATGGAGAAACCCTGTCTCTCCTAAAAATACAAAATTAGCCAGGCGTGGTGGTGCATGCCTGTAATCCCAGCTACTCGGAAGGCTGAGGCAGGAGAATCATTTGAATTCAGGAGGCAGAGGTTGTGGTGAGCCAAGATCACACCATTGCACTCCAGCCTGGGCAACAAGAGCCAAACTCCCTCTCAAAAAAAAAAAAAGTTCACCAATCCCAGCACTAAAGCATTCTGCCTCCTAAAATAGTAAGTCAGTAACAAGTAACTATGACAATCAGGGTGTTAATCAATCAACAATCAGTCTTAGAAAAAAACAAAACAACCCGTCTTTGGGAAAAAAACAAAAAGCAGGTGATTAATTTAATTGCTGTGAAATAAGCAATAAACCGGTGCTGTCAAAACAGAGACCAGGCCTGGCACAGTGGCTCAGACTTATAATCTCAACTCTGTGAGAGAGGCCAAAATGGGAGGATCACTTGAGTCCAGGAGTTCGAGACAGCCTAAGCAACACAGTGAGACCCCCGTCTCTACAAAAAGTTAATTAGCCAGGAATCGTGGCACATGCCTGTAATCCTAGCTACTGGGGAGGCTCATGTGGGAGGATCCCTTGAAGCCACAACTTTGAGGTTACAGTGAGCTATGACGGTGGCAGTGCACTCCAGCTTAGGCAAGGAGCGAGACCCTGTCTCTTAAAAAAAAAAAACAAACAAACAAGGAAGGGCCAGGCACAGTGACTCACCTGTAATCCCAGCACTTTGGGAGGCCAAGGTGGGCAGATCGCTTGAGGTCAGGAGTTCAAGACCAGCCTGGCCAACATGATGACACCCCATCTCAGCTAAAAATAGAAAAATTAGCCAGGCGTGGTGGTGGGCCCGTTATCCCAGCTACTCGGGAGGCTTAGGCAGAAGAATCGCCTGAGCCCAGGAGGCGGAGGTTGCAGTGAGCTGAGACCACACCACTGCACTCCAGCCTGGGTGACAGACCAAGACTCTGTCTCAAAAGAAAAAAAAAACAAGGAAAAAAAATCCTGAAAAACACAGACCATCCTTAGACAGCTTTTAATAACCCATACATCATTAAAGCATGATTCTGCCTATTTATGTACATGTATACACACACACACACACACACACACACACACACACACACACACACACACAAGTACATCCACATCACCTCAGGATGAAAAAAGGACTTACTGTTTTTCTCTCAGTCTCTCATATGTTTCCATGTCAGGTTTGATCTGCTTGGTCAACCGATGGTACTGGCGTAACTGGGCAGCAGCATAATCTAAAAATATAAAATGAGAATCACAGATGATGTATTTCCTTCTTTGGACCTTCCTATTGAGAGAAAAATCTAAATTATCCCTTATCCAAAATGTTTGGGATTGGAAGTGTTTTAGATTTTTTCAGATTTTGGAATATTTGTATTATACTTAAATCCAAAATCTGAAATGCTCCAATCAGCATTTCCTTTTGACCATCACAGCATCATTCTGGCACTCAAACAGTTTTGGATTTTGCAACATTTTGGATTTCAGATTTTCAGACTAGGGATATCCAATCTGTACGAAGCAACATATGCCCAAAACACTATTCTAAGCATAGTTTCTATCCTGAAGATACTGACAGACTTTGATAAATTTTACCATCAAGTATTTAGAAACCCAGCTAACTGAAGTACAGCCTTTTTTCATTTCTGTCCTAAGAGACATATTTGTACTTTTCTTGGCCTTGGGCCTCAACAAGAATATCCCATGAAGGAAGCCCAAGAGGCGCATCCTTTCTTGAAACCAGAGACAATGAAGGAAATGATTCTCTAACAGCCCAGCCAATAAAGTGCAGTTCAGTAAAGGTCAATCTGACCTGAAAATCCCAGATCAGGGTTTTTCCTCTTCTTTTTCCTCTCCCATCTTTCTGCATCTTCTGCACTGATCTCCAGCAACTTCACTTTCTCATAATCTTCTCCTCTTGCTGCACATTCCTAAATAGAAGAAAAAAGCTGATACCTACAATTATGATACAAGCAGTAATTTGATTTACTTGAAATCAAGAAAGATCCAATAAATATCAAGCAATACTTTAATAGTTTTTTTTTTTTTTTGAGACAGAGTTTCGCTCGCTCTATCTCCCAGGCTGAAGCGCAGTGGTGCACTCTTAGCTCACAGCAACCTCCGCCTCCCAGGTTAAAGGTATTCTCATGTCTCAGCCTCCCAAGTAGCTGGGACTACAGGCACATGCCGCCATGACCAGCTAATTTTTGTATTTTAGTAAAGATGGGGTTTCGCCATGTTGGCCAGGCTGGTCTCAAATTCCTGACCTCAAGTGATCCACCTGCCTCGGCCTCCCAAAGTGCTGGGATTACAGGCATGAGCCACTGTACCCGGTCCCTTTAATAGTATTTAAAGGAAATTTGGGAGTATACTATGGTATATAAGTGAGCACATGATCCTGTTTATCAAGTATCAGACCTTGTTTTAAATGTTTTACATGCATTAACTCATTTAATTCATAATTAACTCAAATAATTATTGCTATAGTCCCTGTTTTATTGATGAGAAAACAGAAGTACAGAGAAGTTAAATAAATTCACCCAAGGTGTTGCAGCTGGTAACAAGCAGAGCTAGAATTTCAATTCTGGCAGCTTGGCCTAAGAGCCAGTGTATTCAACCACTATGCCGTAGTGTCTTGATATAACAGAATGACTAAATAAATCACTTATGAAGATAGAATAGTTCCTAACCTTTTTCTTTTCTTCTTCCTGTAGTTCCCACTCCAAACGAGCTTTTTTGGCTTCCCAATTTGCAGGTAATTTTAGTCTTTTATCTTCTTCTACAACTTCTTGGTGATTTAATTTACGAGCTTCATTCTAAAATTGTAACGTAAGAAATGTGTCAGCTAAAACATGAAAATAAATCCAGATCCAACTTACCTGCTTTGAAGAGGATCAGGCAGGACATATTAATAAGGTGACCCCATTTTATCCTAAAAGCAACAGAGAGCCATCATGGGATTTTAAGCTAGGGAATACGCTAACAGGGTCTACATTTTTATGCAGTCAAGAAAAATGTGTTGAGTTGCACTGGTTTGCTGTTCCAGAGCCCTAGAGGCTAAAATCAGCTTTGCCTCTATGAGTTGTGTGAGCTCTTTTTATTGCATCAGAACAAGGTTTCGAAATATGGGGGAACCATACTATAGTGGCATTTAAGTAGACTTTATTGGGCATTAAATAATATTAAATTGGCAGGGTGAGGTGGCTCACGCCTCTAATCCTAGCACTTTGGGAGGCTGAGGCAGGCGGACCACCTGAGGTCAAGAGTTCAAGACCAGCCTGGCCAACATGGCAAAATCCCATCTCTACTAAAAATACATAATTAGCTGGGCATGGTGGCACATGCCTGTAATCCCAGCTACTTGGGAGGCTGAAGCAGGAGAACTGCTTGAACCCAGGAGGCAGAGCTTAAGGTGAGCCGAGATCATGCCACTGCACTCTAGCCTGCGTGACAGAGCAAAACCCCACCACAAAAAAAAAAAAAAAAAAAAAGAATTACAGCACATGCTGTGAAAGATACTCTAATTTCAATTCTTTTTTTTTTTTGGAGACAGAGTCTCACTCTGTCACCAAAGCCGGAGTGTAGTGACACCATCTCAGCTCATTTCAACTTTTGCCTCAGGTGTTCAAACAATTCTCATGCCTCAGCCTTCCAAGTAGCTGGGATTACAAGCATGTGCCACAATGCCTGGCTTATTTTTTTGTATTTTTAGTAGAAACAGGGTTTTGCAGTTTGGCCAGGCTGGTCTCGAACTCCTGGACTCAAGTAATCTGCACCCCTCAGCCTCCCAAAGTGCTGGGATTACAGGCGTGAGCCACCACACTGGGCCTCAATTATCTTTTAATCCTAATTCAAGAAAAAAGCCTCAGTTTGGTTTAGAGATTTTAACACCTATCTTCATGCCTCTAATCCTTTCCAAATTCCCGTCCTTTTTAAATATTTTAAAAACTTACATTGACAAACGAAAAATGAAAGGAACTTTCCATTTGAAGTACCATTGAAGTTTGTTTTTGTTTTGTTTTTTCTTTGGAGCTGGGGTGTCGGGTAGAAGAGTCTATTTTTACATAAACTTAATTGCGTAAAACCAAAATGAATATATCATCTTAAGGAAAATTTAAGTTAGATATTTAAACATTTTTTAGGTCATAAGCTGGTGGCATTTTGTCCAGGAAGCCCCCGTCTCCTAATTTCCAGACATGTGTTCCTTACACAATCACTCTAATATTTAAGCATGCCTTTTTAATTATTTATTAGATTAACTTTTCCTAGACAAAGAGAGCTACTCCTCCCAATTATCATCCCTAGTATATTCTTGGGTCTGGAAAAGCCCTCCAATTAAAGACACCGAGAACACATCTTTGGTCAAAAAAGTTGAGTTTGTTGCATAGAAGAAGAGAGCAAACCACAGGGAACCATGGGGATTTGAGTGACAGGGTGTTAGGAGGGGCTCATTCCAGGATCTGGGTTTGTATCAGGTGACTAGAGGGAGGGTTAAGGATCTGCATTGGGTACAGTCAGAAAGCAGAGACATCCTATTAGGTATCTAAAATTTTTATATAGGAGGCAGGAGTAATGGAGTGAGACTAAAGTTGTACTTGGTATAACAGTCACTAGTGTTAGCCAGAAGAAAGAGATGTGTGGTCATTCTTGCGATTTGAAAAGTCTTCTTTGTTTTGTCTCACTACAACAGTCAGAGTGATTGTGGGATTTTGTGAAACCATGGCCTAGCTGTCAGGTCACTCCATGCTGAAATGGGGGCTGCTTTTCTCTTCCTCTGCTCTAACTGCAGCCAGCTATTTGCTGGACTCTTATCCCTAACACCAATTATCTTTCTTTGCATTTGTTCCCTCTGCTTGGATATCTCTTTCTCCAACTCCTTTAGTTGTCTGGTAATATCGTATACACTTTTCAATAAGTAGTTTAGGTGTCACCTATTACATGAGGCACTCCCTGCAGACCCACAAACTGCATTCATCTCTCCTCTGCACTTCCAGGGCACTTAAACATCCAATTCCCTATCAACTGACTGAACTACCGCACTGTAGACTTTCAAAGGTTTGCTCATTATTTTTTTCTTTTATTTTTTGTTCTCTTCCCCCAGAAGTCCTACAGACAGATGATTATTTTCTTTCTCTCTTTTCAAACAGATTCTGACAGATTATTATTTTTTAAATAAAGTGAACCAGATATCTTACTGACACTGTACAAGTTTCTTCCTGTCTCTAGCTCTACATATTTCCCTAGGTAAAATGAAGAATTTGTTAGAATCACAGAGCAGAGAGGTTGTTAGTAATAGAGACTCCCAAACCTAACCCAGATACATTACATTGGATGTGGGTGGCAGGGGGGCTGGAATGAACAGGTATATTTTCAAATGTTCTCAGAATGATCCCAACGTGCTGCCAGGGTTGAGTACCACCGGATACAGCTTTCATCTCAGATGATCCCGTTCTGTGGGTCTGTCAGATACAGTGGTGTGGCTTCCTCGCCCCCTCTACAAAAGCGCCTGGCCCTGGCCAAGTGACCGATCTGAGCCGGCCTCCAAGACTACTCACCCGCTTCAGGTGCAGCTCCCGGAATTTGCGCAGTCTCTGTTCGCGTTTCTGAGCGGCTAACTCCGCCGGCGCAGCGAGGGACCCCTCTTCCACGCTGTCCACCAGCACCTGCGGCGAGGAGAACTGGCTTCAGGCGGAGCCGGCTTGGCTTCTCCCGGGACGGCCCAGGCCGAGTCCCCGCCGGCCCCGACAGGCTGGGCTTAGGACCTCGACCGCCGACTCGACCCCACAGTGTCTGCGCCGACCTGAAGCGAAACTAGACTTCGCCTCCAACTCTCTCCCAAGCCGCTCCCCGGAACCCTCACCAACAAAACCCCCACCAACAAAACCCCCGGTGTGTGGTCGTCGAACTCACCTCGGATGCAGCGACAGCCGCCATCGCAACCTCTCTTCCCACTTCCGGCAACAACACAGAGCACTTCCGTCAACCTTCAGACAACCAGGCCGATACGTATTAAAGATTACCATAAGCCCCGCCCCTTCCGGGCGGCTTCCGGAAGTTGGAACGCTTTTAGCAGTGAAATGTTTTGGATTGCGCAGGAAAAGCAACTGGGGCAAGGACCGGGAGATGAGTCGCCAAGAAAAGTGTCGGGAAAAGCTCAGAATCTGACAGCTAGGAAGAAATGACCAAAAGGACCCTGTTAGAAAATCATCTACTCTGCACGCTGTTCCTGGAAACCGCCTTTGCAAAGACCGTGAGAGAAATCTAACATGGCTCACTCCATCTTGCTTCTAGCCTCGCAGGCTGGCTGTCTTCGCTCATTCCTGGGCATAAGCCAAGCTAAACATGGGAGAATTTATAGTTTAACTTTTAAGCAAGGATGATCATGGTCCCTTCCTTAAACGGACCCTCTCCCTGTTGAGAGCCTGAAACTGCCTGCCTAAAACTAATGGAAGACCAGGAGGTTAGGATTATGAGAGGGCCCTGAATTCTGCTAAAAGGCAGCTGAACGATAACCAGCTATTGTTTCGGAGGACATCAGATGTGTAACTTCTCCAGTTACTCCTGTAGTTAACATCGTTATTGTAGAACTTAAGATTGGTCTTTTGAGGCATTCTTCAGACTTTCGCATTCTGGCAACTAACTGATCCCACCCAAACTCGTGACTCATGACCCAACCGGTTCTTCTGCCCAACTCCTCCACCCAGAGGCGGACTTAGGGTGCTGCTGACTGGTTGGATAGCATCTCCAACCAGTCAGCCGCACCCATTCCCTAGTGCCCTGCCCACACCAAACTCAAAACCCTAACCTCTGAGCTCAACCTTCCGGAAAACACTTGAGTGGTAACTCTTCGTCCCTGAGGCCAACCTCATGTTAATACAACTCTACTGCAGTAGCATTTAGTATAGTGCTAAGCACTAAGCACTTAGTGAATTGGTTTTGCCAGCAGTGGGCCGGAAGAACCTGGGTGGGATTCATTCCCATGAGTAGAAATTTCTTCCATTTAGAGCTTAGCCTATTGTCATCTCCAAGAAGCAGGTCTTGGCCAGGTGTGGTGGTTCATGGCTGCAATCCCAGCACTAGGGGGCCGAGGCCGGATTGCTTGAGCCCAGGAGTTCAAGACCAGCCTGGACAACAAAGTGAGACTCAGTCTCTAAATTAAAAAATAATAAAAATAAATTTTTAATAAATGGCCGGGCGCGGTGGCTCACGCCTGTAATTCCAGCACTTTGGGAGGCCAAGGCGAAGAAGCACGAGGTCAGGAGTTTGAGACCAGCCTGGCCAACATGGCGAAATCCCGCTCTACTAAAAATACAAAAAAGAAAAAAAAAAAAGCCGTGTGTGGTGGCGGGCGCCTGTAATCCCAGCTATTAGGGAGGCTGAGGCAGGAGAATTGCTTGAACTCGGGAGGCAGAGGTTGCAGTGAGCCGAGATCCTGCCATTGCACTCCATCCTGGGCAACAAGAGCAAGACTCCATCTGAAAAAATAAATAAATAAAAAGAAGCAGGTCTTCCCTGACTACCCTGTCTCACTTTTAGTACTGTCATTTGACTGTTTTAATTCTCTTCAATTGCATAAGTTTTCTTCTTGTCCGTTCATTTTTCATTTCCTTCATCAGCATTATTACTGGAGAACAGCAGGGTCTGCCAGTCTTGTTCACTCTTACCTGCCCAGCAGAGAGGCAATGCCAGCATTAATAACAGTGCTAAAGTTAATAAGATAATTCAGTAAGGTGCTGGATACAAGAGGAATACATGAAAATTATTTTTTTTGCACTAACAACTACTAGTTAGATGTAGAAATGAAAAAGTAATCCCTAAAATGAAAAGCTATCTAGGTACAAAGTTTAAATGGTAACATAAACATAAAAATAATTTGAATTAAATCTGAATAAATGATGGATAACCTATTTTCTGGTTGGAAGACTTAATATTGTAAAAACGATATCACAAAGGAGCATCTCAAATTAGTTTTTTGGGTTTTTGTTTGTTTTTTATATTTTATTGTGTTTCAGGTTTTGGGGTACCTGTGAAAAACATGCAAGATTGTTGCATAGGTACCTACATGGCAATGTGGTTTGCTGCCTTCCTCCCCATCACCTATATCTGGCATTTCTCCCCATGTTATCCCTCCCCAACTCCCCATCCCCCACTGTCCCTCCCCTATTTCCCCTTCACAGACCTCAGTGTGTGATGCTCCCCTCCCTGTGTCCATGCGTTCTCATTGTTCAACACCCGCCTATGAGTGAGAACATGAGGTGTTTGATTTTCTGTTCTTGTGTCAGTTTGCTGAGAATGATGGTTTCCAGGTTCATCCATGTCCCTGCAAAGGACACAAACTCATCATTTTTTATGGCTGCATAGTATTCCATGGTGTATATGTGCCACATTTTCCCTGTCCAGTCTATCATGGATGGGCATTTGGGTTGGTTCCAAGTCTTTGCTATTGTAAACAGTGCTGCAGTGAAACATTCGTGTGCATGTGTCCTTATAATAGAACGATTTATAATCCTTTGGATATATACCCAGTAATGGGATTGCTGGGTCAAATGGAATTTCTGTTTTCAAATGCGTTTATTAATGTCATGTTATTCCCATCAGACTCTCAATGGGTCATTGTTGTTTTTTGGAACTAGAAAATAACGTACCAAAAATCTTAAAGTTCAACAACACACTGTGTTGGTAAGATGGAAGAAACATGAATCCTACACATCCTGGTGGTAGGACTAAAAATTGACTCAACCCCTAGGGAAGGCAATTTGGCAATATCTGTAAATTAAGGCATTTACTCTGACTCAGCTATCATAATTCTGGGAATTTATGTTACAGATACAATGACACATGTGTGAAAGGAAAATAAATCTTGGGACCCCAAAATCACTAAACCAAAAGGAAAAGTCAAGCTGGGAACTGCTTAGGGCAAACCTGCCTCCCATTCTATAACTTAACAAGCCACTAATATAGAAAAGCTACATACCTTCCTCACAAGGAATTTCCTTGTGAACAAAGGACAAAGAGGCAGGCAGATCACCTGAGGTCAGGAGTTCGAGACCAGCCTGACCAACATGGTGAAACACCATCTCTACTAAAAATACAAAAAATAGCCAGGCTTGATGGCGGGCACTTGTAATCCCAGCTACTAGAGAGACTGAGGCAGAAGATTTGCTTGAACCCCAGAGGCGGAGGTTGCAGTGAGCAGAGATCACAGATCACACCACTGCACTCCATCCTGGGCGACAGAGTAAGATTCCATTAAAAAAAAAAAAGTTATTATCTGTTTTGTGGGAATAATAAGATATACGTACTTTGAACCATATAAGTATTTCAGCTGGGCAAGGTGGCTCACACCTGTAATCCCAGCACTTTAGGAGGCTGAGGCAGGCAGATCACCTGAGGTCAGGAGTTCGAGATCAGCCTGGCCAACATGGCGAAACCCAGTCTCTACTAAAAATACAAAAAAAAAATTAGCCAGGTGTGGTAGCGGGCACCTGTAATCCTATCTGCTCAGGAGACTGAGGAAGGAGAATCACTTGAACCCAGGAGGCAGAGATTGCAGTGAGCCGAGATCATGCCATTGACTCCAGCCTGGGCAGCCAGAGTTGAAACTCCATCTCAAAAAATAGTTAAATAAAATTTTTAAAAAATTTAAATTCAGGCCGAGCACAGTGACTCACGCCTGTAATCCTAGCACTTTTGGGAGGCCAAGGTGGGTGGATTGCCTGAGCTCAGGAGTTGGAGACCAGCCTGGGCAACATAGCAAAACCCCATCTTTAAAAAAAATAATAATAATTTAATTTAAATTCTAAAAATAATTTTAAAAGTTTGTATGGAAAAACTGAGAATAGTCAACAGTATTTCTAAATAAAAAATAGAATCACTGGAGCTCAGAAGTTCAAGACCACCTTGGGCAACACAGTGAGACTCTGCCTCTAGGAATACTTAGAAAAATTAGCTGGACATGGTGGTGTACACCTGTAGTCCTAGATACTTGGCAGGCTGAAGTGAGGGTTTGCTTGAGCCCCAAGGAGTTTGAGGCTGCAGTGAGCTATGATCACGAGACCACACTCCAGCCTAGTCCACCAAAAGAGACCCTGTCTCAAAAATTAAAAGAAAAAAAATAGGAGGGGCTTGTCTTATGAGGAATTAAAACTTAATAAATTTCTTTAGTAATGAATACGACACTTGCACAGGAAATGACACATAAATCAGCAAAACAATAGAAAATTTATAATGAGATTCAGTGGAAAAGTGATGCTTCATAGAATACATACTGCTTATATAATTGGCCCAAATCTGCACAAAACAAAACTAGTTTCTTATACACTATGGACAAACAACATCACCAACAGTCCGGAAATGAAAATTAAAACAGTTGTATGTGGTTTCGTGCCTCTCGGATTGTCCAGAAAATCCAATAGTCATTGGGGATGAGTAATGCTTGTATCCTTCCTATTTTACTGCTATTAAAAATCCTGGCTGAAAAAAAAAAAAGAAAAAAACTAAATATAAAAAAAGAGAAAAAAAAGAAAAAAAAATTCTGGCTGAGCACGCTGGCTCAGGCCTATAATTCCAGCACTTTGGGAGGCCAGTGCAGGCGAATCCTTTGAGCCTAGGAGTCCAAGACCATCCCTGGCAACATAGCGAGACCTCATCTCTACGAAATAAAAAAATTAGCCAAGCATGGTGGCCTGCCCCTGAAGTCCCAGCTACTCAAGAGGCTGAGGTGAGAGGATCGCTAGAGCCTGGGAGGTCAAGGCTGCAGTGAGCCCTGATCGTACCACTGCACTTCAGCCTGAGACCCTGTCTCAAAAAAAAAAAAAAAAGTTCTGTTCCTTCTTTTCTCTGTTCCTGCCAGTAAAATTGAGCTCTGTATTACCAATTTGCTTATATTGCCAATTAAAATCTGCAAGTCTGGCCTTAAAAAAATGTTAATGTTCAACTGGGCATGATGGCTCATGCCTGTAATCCCAGCACTTTGGGAGGCCAAGGCGGGTATATCACAATGTCAGGAGTTCAAGACCAGTCTGGCCAAGATGGTGAAACTCTAATAAAAATACAAAAATTAGCCGGGTATGGTGGCAGGTACCTGTAACCCCAGCTACTTGGGAGGCTGAGGCAAAGAATTGCTTTGCCAGGAGGCAGAGGTTGCAGTGAGCCAAGATTGTGCCACTGCACTCCAGCCTGGGCGACAGAGCAAGACTCCATCTCAAAAAAAAAAAAAGTAAATATTCATAATTAAGAAGTTTCTGGAAGTGATAAAAGAGAAGCAATATAGAAAGGAAAGAATATTATGTGTGATAAAAATTGCTCAACAACTAATTTTATAAGGATGTATTAAGAATATTCACAGGATTTTCAACCTTGCTTTTCTGTGCAATATGATTTGTGTGATTTTTAAAAACTGGGCTGGGTGCGGTGGCTCACGCATGTAATCCCAGCACTTTGGGAGGCCAAGGTGGGCAGATTGCCTGAGTTCAGGAGTTGGACACCAGCCTGAGCAACACGGTGAAACCCCATCTCTACTAAAAATACAAAATATTAGCCAGATGTGGCAGTGTGCACCTGTAGTCTTAGCTACTCGGGAGGCTGAAGCAGGAGAATCGCTTGAACCTGGCAGGCGGAGGTTGCAGTGAGCTGAGATCATGCCACTGCACTCCAGCCTGGGCGACAGGGCAAGAGTGTGGCTCACGGAAAAAAACTGTTCTGAACTGTATCATTTATCTCTTGTGGCATAACAAATCACTCCAAAACTTGGTACCTTAACACAAATATTATTTTATTATTATCTCTCATAGTTCTGAGAATTGGTGGGGTTCAGCCAGGTGGTTCTCACACAGGGTCTCTCATGCATTTGCAGTCAGATTAGGGACTGGGGCTGGAATCATTCTGCAGGTTTCCTCACTCAGAAGTCTGGTGGTTGATGTTGGCTGTCTGCCTAAACACCCACACCCGACCTCTGCGTTGGCCTGGAATTCCTCAAAGCATAGTGGCTGGATTTTAAGAACAAGTATCCCAAGAGAACTAGATGGAATCTATTTCACTTTTTATGACTTAGTCTCAGAATTCACATAGTGTCACTCCCTCCATAGTCACAGACTCAAGGATTAGGGACATAGACTCTTCTAAGTGGAAGGAGTGCCAATGTCACATTGTAAGAATAGCACATAGGATGGAAGATCTTCCGGCATCTAGAAAAATTCAATTAGACATATCACTTGTTCTGTTCTTTGTTAATAACTATGTATAAATATAATTTGAACAGATTTCTTATAAGACTCTAATTTTTTTTTGCTGGAACCGAGTCAAAAAAAGAAAAAAGAAAAGAAAAAAAAA
The DNA here is from genome assembly GCA_963573385.1 of Cacajao melanocephalus. Lineage (NCBI taxonomy): Eukaryota > Metazoa > Chordata > Mammalia > Primates > Pitheciidae > Cacajao > Cacajao melanocephalus. The sequence goes on along the minus strand of CAUYLG010024544.1, from coordinate 17,733 downwards.
TAAGACTCCAATTTTTTTAATTGTTGCCATGTTCTGTTGAAAAAAAAAAGTTGTGCTAGATATTTTCTATCTGCCCTGTTAGAACTACTCTTCACTGGTTTCCATGTTCTGTGCCCCTGAGTGCTGGCCTGAATGGACTGCATCAGTAACCTCTTGCCCTCTACCTTCTTGGGTTCTGCCAACGCGTGGTACCTACAGAAGAGCAGAGGTTTGGAAGAAATGAGGTCAAGGTGTTTATTCCCTGGCTGGATTACGGATTCGGTATATATCTGTAGTCACCACTTCTGTCTAAAGACTTTTATCCCGCCGGATGCGGTGGCGTGTGCCTGTAGTCCCAGCTACTCGGGAGGCTGAGGTGGGAGGATCGCTTGAGCCCAGGAGTTCTGGGCTGTAGTGCGCTATGCCGATCGGGTGTCCGCACTAAGTTCGGCATCAATGTGGTGACCTCCCGGGAGCAGGGGACCACCAGGTTGCCTAAGGAGGGGTGAACTGGCCCAGGTCAGAAACGGAACAGGTCAAAACTTCTGTGCTGATCAGTAGTGGGATCGCGCCTGTGAATAGCCACTGCACTCCTGCCTGGGCAACATAGTGAGACCCCGTCTCTATAAAAAAGAGAGAAAAAAAGACTTTTATCCCTACGCCTTCTGGGTTCCCATTGCTGCTGCCTTGTTTTGCCTCTTTAGGGACAGTAATAGTGATGGATCCCTCTATTGCTATCCCTGGCATGCTTCACTCTTTGGTTGGTTTTTCTTAGAGTCTACAACTTTGTAAGCAGTCCCTTTATTAAGCACTCCCTAATTACTTAAGAGTTTGTAAGCCTAGTAACATGACTTTCAAAACCTGTAATTCTGATGTGATCTCACTAAAAATAATTTTATAATTTGACTTTATTTTTAAGAGACAGGGTTGGTCGGGCACAGTGGCTCATGCCTGTAATCCCAGCACTTTGGGAGGCCGAGGCAGGTGGATCACGAGATCAGGAGTTCGAGACCAGCCTGGCCAAGATAGTAAAACCCCGTCTCTACTAAAAATACAAAAATTAGCCAGGTGTGGTGGCATGCACCTGTAGTCCCAGCTACTCAGGAAGCTGAGGCGGGAGAATCACTTGAACCCAGGAGGCAGAGGCTGCAGTGAGCCGAGACTGTGCAATTGCACTCCAGCCTGGGCCACAGAGAGAGACTCCAACACAAAAAAAAAAAAAAAAAAAAGACACAGTGTCTCACTACGGTACTGAGGCTTGTCTCAAACTCCTGGCCTCAAGTGATCTTCCGGCCTCAGCTTCTTCCTCCTGAGTAGCTGGGATTACAGGCATGAGCCACTATGCCTGGTTTATAATTGACATTTTTGTATTCTTAAAGAATGTAAATACCTGTAAGATTGTTCTATCAAATAATCTATAACATAGAAAAAAAAAAACCTGTTACTCTGCTACATTTGCTTTATTTTTTACTTTTTTGAGACAAGGTCTTGCTCTGTTGCCCAAGCTGGAGTGCAGCAGAACAATCTTGGCTCACTGCAACCTTCCTCTCCTAGAGGATCCTCTCACCTCAGCCTCCCAAGTAGCTGCAATTACAGGCACATGCCACCATGCCCAGCTAATATATCAATTTTGGGGGAGTTGCAGGGTTGGAGGTAGAGACTGGGTCTTGCTCTGTTGCCTAGGCTGGTCTTGAACTCGTGGGCTGAGGTAATCCTTCCACCTCAGTCTCCCAAAGTGCTGGGATTACAGGAGTAAGCCACCGTGCCTGGCCAAATATTTGCCATTTTATTAGAGGTTAAGAAACGTCTCATTTAAATTAACTACATTAGGCAGGGTCCAGTGGCTCACGCCTGTAATTCCAACACTTTGGAATGCCAAAGTGGGCGGATCACTTGAGGTCAGGAGTGCCAGACCAGCCTGACCAACATGGTGAAACCCCCTCTCTACTAAAAATACAAAACTTAGGCGTGGTGGCGGGCCTCTGTAATTTCAGCTACTCAGAAGGCTGAGGCAGGAGAATCGCTTGAACCCGGGAGGCAGAGGTTGTAGGTTGTAGTAAGCTTAGATCGCACCACTGCACTTCAGCCTGGACCCACCGAGCAAGACCCATCTCAAAAAAAAAAAAAATTAGCTACATTAAACAAGCAGTTCCACACTTACTTGATTACGTTTATGTTAAGTGCTGCAAAGAAGAAAATATATGAAGAGCTGTAACAGGGGAAACTGACTTTTCAAGTCGTGAGCCGGCTTCCCTGAAGAAAGGCGTTTAAGGAAATCTGAGGAAAGAGGGGGACACGTCTGCCTCCAGGTTTTTGTTTTGTTTTGTTTTTGAGATGTCTGTCACCCAGGCCGAGATCCTTCCTCTCGGCATCCTCGCATCTCCCGCACAGGTCCAGGTCTCTCTACCCAATGTGCCTGCGGACAGGCCTGCCCCAAACGGACACAGCCCAGGGCGGCCAGGGGCGGGGATTGCCTTCTCTGCTCTAGAGCTCCCCCAAGGAAGGGCCGGGTTACCTCCGGAAAAGCGCGGCGGCCTGGTAGCCAAAAGTGAGCCCCGGGGTCGCAGTTGTTACCGGAAGTCGAGGGAAGCGTTGCCAGGGGATGGCGGAGACTATGGCTAAGATGGGTGGCAGGCCTTTGCCCCGGGATGGCGAGCTGGGGCGTTTGCGGCTAGGTCTGTCCTAGAGAAGAAGGCGACGCCGGAGGAGGGGGAAGCGCAGACAGTGAGACTGGGTCGACGGCGGAGGCCCGCGGCCAGGGCCGTCCGGGAAGCCGGGCCGCCCCCCGCCCCCAGATCCTCCTTAGAAGCACGGAGATTGCACAAATCCCGGCCGCTGCACCAGAAACGGATGCATAGCCTCGAGGCCGGCTCAGATTTGTAAAGAAATGTTCTAGTATGTATGTTTTCACATTTATCTGTATTATTACTCACTTGTCTTCTGTTTAATGTGTGAAGCCTACTGCACTTAAAATTCTTAGCTACAAACACGTGAGTCATTGTCGTCTTGAAATTTGTGGTACATCTGGCTTGACCTAGAGTTTAACTTGGGAGCTTCAGAGGTAGGATGTGAATTTTTTTGCAAGCTATATAGTGAAAGGAAGGTGACAATGGCTACTGGAAATTCACCCTGGTCCCTCTTCGCCAGAAGTGGTCACAATTACAGGTGCTTTCCTGTTCCATGCTCCATTGCACAGCCCAGGTCCATTTATGGGGACAAACCCATGGAGACTGATGGCATTCTGTAAAATGCCATCCTTCAAAAACCAAATATCCTTGTAAGCAAGTTAAAACGTTTGATCAAACTATTATTTTAGGCCAGGCAGTGGCTCAGGCCTGTAATCCCTACACTTTAGGGCCAAAGCAGGATTGCTTGAAACCAGAGTTAGGCACCAGCCTAGGTAATACACAGACCCCACTCATCTCTACCAAAAAAAAAATTAGCCAGGTATGATTGCATAAGCCTGTATGGTACAGGCTGAAGCAGGATTGCCTGAGCCCTGGAGTTCAATGTTGCAGTGAGCTGTGGCTATTCTACTGCACTCCAGCCTGGGTGATGGAGTAAAGACCCCACCTCTAAAAATTAAGTCTATTTATCTATAAAAATCAGTCTATTTATTTAGACCAGCTGTCTAGACTTTGCAGTTCTTAAGTGTAATACCCACTTAAATTTTTTTTGTGCTTAATAAAGATCCTTCCCAGTCACAGTAGCACTAAGAAATAAGAGTTTACGCAATTTTTAAAGTTGAAGTATTGACTTCAATTGGGAAGACTGTTAAAATTCAGTTTCAAATTCAGCAGGTCTAGGGTACGGACTTGAGATTCAGCAGTCCTCAAAAATCCCAGGTAGGGCCACTCAGCCTTGGACTTGGGATTAACAAGGCTTTAATCAACAGATGCCTCCTTGTAAAGACTCATTAGGTAATACATATACAACAAAGACTTTAAGTATGAAAACAAGAAATTTATTAAATATACAAAACAGCAATACAGTTCAATACTGTATCTAAAAAATTTCACTTTTACATAACCAATAGTATTTACAACTATATACAAAAGACTCCCACCTGTGCATAACCTTTGGTCCATTTGTGCTATCTCATATCTGCAAGAGAAACCTAAAACGTTAATATTTGAGTATTAAGTATTTACATCTTTTTGTGTTGGTTTTTAAATGCACAATTACCCCTAAATGGCTCAAAGGGCTGGGATAATGCTAGAAACACTAACTTGCAGTAAAGTGCAGTTTTCATGCAAACTTAGCCATTAGTTTTTCTCCTTTTAGACAGGTATCCACAGTCCATATGGACTTTTCTTCTGATCTATTTTTGGTGATCTTAAAGATGTCTCTTCTGTGGCAGCTTTAGCTGATTTTTGTATTGGCTTTGCTACAGAATTCTGTAAGAAAACAAATTCAGTCAGCTTTCCAAACACACACATTGTACATATTTTTTTCACAAAAAATACATTAAATAATCCCATGTATGGGCTTTAGAGATATTATCAACCAAATGCAATGTGAGCCTTAATTGTGGCATGATTCAAACCATAAAGAGAAGATACTGGGGTAGTGGGGAGACACCAGACATATACATGGTATAAAGATTTTGAGGCCTTGTTTTTGAAACTCTTATTTTAAAACATTCTGATTAAGGAGTATTCTAAAGATTTACCTTTAAAATATTTCAAAATAAAGTTGGGGCTACTTAAAACAACGGCAAAATATCAAAACTCATGTGAAAGATAACGGTATGAACCCATTATAATGGTTACGCTAAAAAACAAATGATTTTAATTCTATTTAAAGTGTCAGTAGTCCCCAATTACCACCACAGAGATAAAACATGCAAATGCATCCTAAATCCACCACAGAGATAAAAGATGCAAATGCATCCTAAATCCAATTTTTGAGTGATCAATGCTTGGACATACTTACATTAGAGCTAAAAGCTATGCTTCTTTGCTGGGAAGATTTTTCATTGGGATTTCTAGGTCCATCTTCTGTTACCTTTTCCGACAGCTAGACAGGTTAAGAAAAAGTATAATTTTAAAACACATAACCTTGGTTTCTAAGTACAGTATTTAAAAATAGCCTAATTGTATACAAAATTTAGTTGTAGACACAAAAATCAAGTTGGATCTAACCATATATTTAACAGCCTAAATAACAACTGAGTTTTCCCCTTAACAAAACTGATTTAATAGGCTTAAGACACTCTTCCCATAATTATTTTATTTCCTTGCTGGCAAATTTAAGTAATTTAAAAAACAATTTTTTTTTAAATTAAACCTTCCCTATGATTCAAAAAAAAAAACAATTTTTTAATCAGTTTTTTCAAGTTGAATCAAGTTAACTTTTGAAAAGTAAAGCCACACCAGAAAACACCTAGTTTTAAGAAACTAAGGCATTTGCCAGCTGCGCACCTAATCGTCTGAACAAACCAGACAGACCTTGTCTACTAATACTGAGCATACTCACATCTGGGCCCAATTACAGGTTCATGTAGATATAGTAGAATCTTTTGTTCCTGAGACAAAGTTTCGCTCTGCCCTGCTGCCCAGGCTGGAGTACAGTGGCATGATCTCGGCTCACTGCAACCTCCACTTACTGGGTTCAAGTCAATCTCCCACCTCAGCCTCCCCAGTAGCTGGGACTACAGGCACACACCACACCTGGCTAATTTTTGGTTTCTGTTTTGGTTTTAAGAGGGAGTTTCATCCTGTCCCAAGGCTGGAGTGCGGTGGTGCAATGTGGATCACTGCAAACTCTGCCTCCCAAATAACTGGGACTACAGGCACATTCTGCCATACCCAGCTAGTTTTTATGCTTTTAGTAAAGATGGAGTTTCACGATGTTTGCCAAGATGGTCTCGATCTCTTGACATCGTGATCCACCTGCCTTGGCCTCCCCAAAGTATTGGAATTACAGGCGTGAGCCACTGCACCTGGCTGCAATCTTTATATTTTTAGTAGAGACGAGGTTTTGCCACGTTGGCTAGGCTGGTCTCAAACTCCTGACCTCAGGTGATACACCCACCTTGGCCTCCCAAAGTGCTGGGATTACAGGCATGAGCCACCCAGCCTAGACACAGTATCTTTACAACTTAAAAGTACAGTGCAATTTGCTAATGCACATCCTGCACATTTCTGGAGAATTATAATAAACTTATCTGCAAGTGAAGCAGGCCTCCTCTTCTGTAATCTCTCAAAACATCTGGAATATATTGCATATATTATGAAAGGGACATCTATTTCACAGATGCCCCACCATTACAATGTGTACCTTTACTTAATTTAAAAATTGACCTTAATACTTCAGGCAAATGGTACCTGTCCCAAATTCTAGCATGCACATTGGATATATCAACAAAAAGAACTAAGCTTTCAGTGTGGGAACATAACTTCAAGTTAAACCTGATGCTTTAGCCCATGTATCAATTACCAACAGATTTTCTTCATCAATGTCTGCAGACCACATTCATGATTTCTATAAGACAGAAATAAAGCAGATAAACTATACTGTATATGCTGAGTACAAAATTTGTGGGAACATAATGCTGCAAATGAAAGCTACAAATACTCTAAAGACTAAAAAACTGGCAATAAAAATCACGAAAGTACCAGCTACAATATATTAACGTTGAGACTAGCAGTACGGTGTTAACTGAAAAAAAATAAAAATTTTTTTTCAGACTGGGTCTCGCTCTGCTGCCCAGGCTGGAGTGCAATGGTGCAACCTTGCATCCTGGGCTCAAACATCCTCCCGCCTCAGCCTCCCGAACAGCTGAGACTACAGGCATGCGCCACCATTTTTGCATTTTTTGTAAAGACGCAGCCACGTTGCCCAGGCTGGTCTTGAACTCCTGGACTCAAGCTATCTGCCTCATTACAGGCATGAGGCACCATACACGGCCAATTAAGTTCATTAATCTCCATTTTCATGGGTATGGCTTTGCCTATCTTCGGATCTGCTACTCTGAATTCAACACGTTTTACATATATAGCTAGACTTCCCAAAAAGTATAGTCAAGGTAAATAACAAATGGCTAATCAGATTTTACAGTGGCTTTCTTAAGGTTTTGTTAGGACAAACCTAGAATACTTACTTCAGGCTTTGCACCATTACTTGATAAACCTGTTCCATGGCTTGTTTCTTTGGCTACAGGAACGGTTCTGAGACTAGGTGGCAATTCAATGTTGGTTGTTCCTAAAGCTTTCGCTGCATTGGCTTTTGCTATTTCTAACAGCTCCATTCGATCTAAAAATAAAAATAAATTTAAATACTCATTAACCTGGTGGTTATTTCCCCCCAAGAGAACTCAGAATTACAAAATAAGATGTTATTTTCCGGTATTAAATATGTTAAATCATTTGTTTTATAACATGTAAAGTAATGTTGCCCTGGTTTGAGCTGTGTTCGTCCCCTTATACTTGGATATTTTCCTCCTGCTAAATGCAAAGTACTACAGTATTTGAGAGACTGGAAACCTCAAGTGTGGAAGTGCCATATTGGTCCTGCAACCAATCCCCCGAGGAAACAGAGGGCTAACTGTGTAACTTCATTCACTGAAAATTCTATTCTCTACCTCTGCTGAAAAGAATAAAATTCTTAAATTATCTCAATTTCAGTTTTCCTGACCAAAGGCCTGAACGTCCTGTTATTTTGTCTTGTTTTTTCGTTGTACTTAATTTTCTCTAGTTAATAGTCAACGTCATTATTACTTGGCTTTCTCTTCAAACGTGTATTTCTGAAAACCGGGTTTTCTGCAATAGATTCTTTATACGGTACAATTATCACAACTACTGAACCAACACTGATACACTTCTAAAGTGTATTTTTACCACCACTGCCGGCTAATAGTTTGTATTTTTAGTAGAGATAGGGCCTCCACTATGTTGGCCAGGCTGGTCTGGAACGCCTGGACTCAAAGTGACCTCCCACCTCCACCTCCCCAAATGCTGGTATTACAGGCACCAGCCACCCCGGCCTGGTAAGTCATTTAAGATACTGGACAATTCAATTTTGTTCAAGAATAACATCTACTTAAAAAAGTCGTGTTTTGATACTGTTCTTCCCAATCAATAATTAACTCAGAAGCTTTAACTTAATCATAACATTTAGAAGGTTCCACCAACAACAGTCAGCCACTAGGAAAATAGCTTCCCTCCATCCTGGGCCATTTAACATCCAGTTGAACTTTAACCCTAAAGGGAAAGAATGCCGTCCATTTACGTACAGGTAATGTCCTCCCCCTTTCCTCCAATGAAAAAGATTTCGGGAACGAAAAGAACTAATACTGAAACTACACGGCAATTTTGGTTCCCTAGCCGCCTTCTATACTGTCGCCAGATTACCGAAAGATAAATGACGCACCTTTTTCACTTAAGCGAAAGGGGGTCCTGCTCCGCGACCTCGTCCTGGATCTGTCCCTCCATCTGCCGTAATCCTCCGGGTACACGGTGCGACCGAAACCGTAGTAGCGCCGCCCCCGCGCGATCGCGTACGCCCTTCCGTAGTACGACCTTCCCCGAGAGCGCGAACTGCTTCGGGAACGGGACCGAGACCGGTACCGCGAAGGAGACCGGTAGTATCTCCTAGACAGCCCGTAGTGCCTCTCTCGGTACCGGCGGCTGCGGGATCGCGACCGGCTCCGCGAGTATGACCGCGAGTAGCGCCTGTACTTCCGCTGGTGGCGCCTTCTGGAACGGGACCTTGACCGACTCCGACTCCTGGACGAAAACCGACTCGAGTGGCGGGAATGGGACCGAGAGCTTCTGGAAAAAGAGCGGCTCCTAGACCGCGACGACAGCCGGCTGGACCCGCCGGACCGCGAGGTGGAGAGCGAATCCGTCTGCGGCGAGCCCGGCCACATGTCGTTCACGTAGTTGGACATCTTCACCTGCGGCTTTAGCCTGCGCTTTCTCGAGAAAAGATCCCGCAAGCCTCAACTCAGGACTTCCTAAAAAAGCAAGAGAAAAAAAACAAGTCGAGTCCCGGAAGCAGGCGCCTGGCTGCCCGGAAGCCACAGCAGGACGCCCTACCAGAGGCAAAGCCAACGAGCAGGCAGCCGCGCCGCGAAGGGAGCGGAGCCCTAAAAACTCCGTTCAGCGAACTGACGCCGCAGCCCAGAATTGAAACGCTGCCTTCCCCACATGGGGGACCCAGCACGTCTCCTGACCCTCACTCCTGAGCGAACGAGGTCGACCCTGTCAGCAGAAAACTTACCGCAGGCTGTCGACGCCTCCCTCACGACTGAAAGAAAGGCCCAACAGACGCCTTCCTTTCGGAATGTAGGACGAAAAGGGGCTCTTCGTACCTACTCTCGAAGAATGAATCGCACAACCTCCACGTTCGACGTCCCGACGCGCACTGAGAGGCTACGTCAGCAGATGTGTCGAAAGTACCAGAAGTTCGTCCCCGGCGCATGCGCAAAGACAGTGCTGCGGAGGGCGTGGCTCTCCTCTCGACCAACCAAGGCCCTGCCTCCTCCCTCCCCAAGCGCCGCCCCGTGCCTCGCGCCAACGCCTACAGGGTGCGCATGTGCAGTGGGGCTCCAGAGGGCGGTGCTTGGTACATCCGGGTGTCCCGTCGCCCTTGGCTTTTTTTTTTTGTTTGTTTTGTTTTTTTCCCTATGTGAGCTAATTGCATGATCCACCGGCTCACTAGAAAACTTTAAAGATGGAATATCCCCGCTTGGCGCTACACCAGGCTCTGGCCTCACTGCTCGGGCGAGGCTGGATGTTAGTGCCGGGTTAGGAAGGGCTGCAGGATGGAGAGGGCTTAGAGCCCTGACTATCTGAGTGGCTGCTGCCCACCAGCAAGCCGCAGATCAGGGCTGAGCGTCCCTGTACCCTTCCTGGCTTCTTCCTCCTCTCCTGGTCCCGCGGCGCCTGGAGAAAGCGACCTCATCCACACCCCGCCAGGAAGAAGACCGCGCCCTCCCCGGACACGCCAAGATCCCTGGGAATGCAGTATTAACGTGGACAAGGTGTTTTACTTATATGTTTTGACTAGCTCTAGACAAAATAAAGACAACTGACCTTTAGGAGTAAGAATGAGGTCTGAGATTATCTCTTCCAAAAACTGTGCTTGGTTTAAGTGTAAACAAAGGTGACTATTTTTACTTCTAGGGATCTACAAATGGGATGCATTTCAAACACTTGTTGTAAAGTGTCAGTTCTGCATAGGCAAGCTTCGAGCCTGAAAGCCTGAAGTCCTGCTTGTCTTGGCTAATCGTCTCCACACCCCCGCTTTGGACCTGAGTGCCAAGGGAACCAGAAAGGGCTGCTGCTGTTAAAGGTTGCAGCGGGGTATGAGCAGAGAATGGGAGCCAGATTAAGAGTGAAATATTAGCTGTAATTGCCTGGAGGAAAAGTATAAACTGGCAACTTAAACAAAAGCAGGGCATGTAAAAGTAAATGAGTACAGTGAATTTAAGCACGGTTAGACAGAAAATAATAGAAACAGACTTTTTGAGGTGTGGTTTAAGTAGTAGGGGCGACTGCATAAAGGTGGAGAAGGCGAGGGGCTGAACGTAAGTGTGTGAGGTGTAAAGAGAAAACTTTGGAGGTTGTGAGAGCTAGAGGGTAAATGGGGCATAGCCTGTGATTTTGAGGGATTTTAAGAGTATTAGGGCAGCAGCTGCTGCTACGCGTTGGCCAGCCCAGGACTGTTAGGTTAAGTTGTCTTACAGGTCGTGGGCCTGGCTCCTGTGTAAGAATCCCAACCGTAAAGCCCTGGATTTTTGCAGTATATAATGAAAAGTGTTGAGACAAGTTGGGGAGAGCTAGGGAGGGAGCAGTTTTTAGGGCTGTTTTTAAGGAGCAAAAGGAGAAGTGAGGAAAGGATTTAGGATTAATAGGGTTGGATACGTTTTCTTTTCTTTTCTTTTTTTTTGAGACGGAGTTTCGCTCTTGTTGCCCAGGCTGTAGTGCAATGGCACGATCTCTGCTCACTGCAACCTCCGCCGCCTGGGTTCAAGCAATTCTCCTGCCTCAGCCTCCCTAGTAGCTGGGATTACAGGCACCCACCACCATGCCCAGCTAATGGATAAGTTTTTTTAGTGAGTTTATACAATGGCTTAGTTAGAATAGCAAAACCTGGTATCCAGAGGTGAAAGTAGCAACCACAACCTTGAAGGAGAGAAGCTGTTGTTTGGTGGATGGGGTTGGGGTTTGGGAAATTAACTGGATACGGTTGGCAGGGAGAGCGCGTGTATGCTGGCGAAAGAGTATAGCAGATGGGGAAGAAATTTGGGCTTTGGAAAGGGATACATGATACCCCTTTGAGTACAGACGCTGAAGAAGCAGGAGGGTGAATTAAAAGGCCATGTTGCAATAGACAGGTGATAACAGGCTTACACCTTTTAAAGCCTGTTGTGGGATGGGGTGCTGGGGCTGGGCAGGGTAAGGGTGGTTAGGTTTTAAAGGGATGATGAGGGGTAAGTGACTTGTAGCAACAGATGGGAAGGTGGTGTTTGACACCCTAGGGTTAAGGTAGGGGGACATAAGGGGAGCTATTGAGGGAGGTACAGGTTCAGGAAAGAGAGAGGCAATGAGGTGTGGCTGTAGCCCAGGAATAGTGAAGGAGGCAGATAGTTTTGCTAAGATATCTTGGCCTAACAGGGGAACTGGACGAGTGGGGATGATTAGATAAGAATGTGGAAAGGAGTGCTGGCCTAACTGATAGCAGACATGCAGAGTTTTCAGAGGCTTGGAGGCCTTGCCATCAATTCCCCCAACAGTTATGGAGGCCAAGGAGACAGGTCCTTGAAAAGAAGGGGTGGGGGGGTGAGGTGGGGTGGGGGTGGGATCAGCCAAGGCAGACAGGACTTCAGACTTTCTGGGTCTGGGCTTGCACATGGAGGCCTGATAGATAGTTTTGAGCTCTTGGTTATGAATAGGAAAGGATGGAAGGAGTCTCTGTAGACAGTTCACAGTATCAGTCAAATGTGTGCTTAAAAAATGGTTTTTTTAAGACAGTCTCGCTCTGGTGCCCAGGCTGGAGTGCAGTGGTGCGATCTCAGGCTTACTGCAACCTCTGTATACCAGGTTCAAGCGATCTTTGTGCCTCAATGTCCCAGGTAGCTGGGGTTACAGACGTGCACCACTATGCCCAGCTAATTTTTGTATTTTTAGTAAAGACAGGGTTTTGCCATGTTGGTCAGGCTGGTCTTGAACTCCTGACTTCAAAGGATTCGCCTGCCTCAGCCTCCCAAAGTGCTGGGATTACAGGCATGAGCTACTGTGCCCAGCAAATCCTGGATAGTAACAGGATTTTGGAAACAGTGGGAAATATTACTTTGGTGCAGAATGCTGGTGTATTTGTCTCAAAAACATACACAGTCTACCTGAGTTAAAGTCTGCAAAGGATCTCCCCGTCCTTTTTTTTTTTTTGAGACAGAGTCTTGCTCTGTCACCAGGCACCAGGCTGGAGTGCAGTGGCATGATCTCAGCTCACTGCAACCTCTGCCTCCTGGGTTCAAGCAATTCTCCTGCCTCAGCCTCCCGAGTAGCTGGGACTACAGGCGAGTACCATGATGCCCAGCTAATTTTTGTATTTTAGTAGAGACAGGGTTTCACCATGTTGGCCAGGATGGTCTCGATCTCTTGATCTCATGATCCGCCCGCCTTGGCCTCCCAAAGTGCTGGGATTACAGGCATGAGCCACCGTGCCCAGCCACCCCGTCCCTTTTTCTTTTCTTTTGAAACATTGTCTTGCTCTGTTGCCCAGGCTAGAATGCAATGGTGCGATTCTGGCTCACCGCAACCTCTGCCTCCCAGGTTCAAGCAATTTTCTTGCTTCAGCCTCCTGAGTAGCTGGGATTATAGCTGTGTGCCACCATGTCCAGCTAATTTTTGTATTTTTAGTATAGATGACGTTTTGCCATGTTGGCCAGGCTGGTCTCTAACTCCTGATCTCAGGTGATCCACCCACCTCGGCCTCCCAAGGTGCTGAGATTACAAGCATGGGCCACTGTGTCTAGCCGAATGTGACAAGTTTTTAAATGTGCCATTTAAGTCCTTTTTTTGTTTATGTCCTTCATTATGGTAAGCAAACCAATGGCCTCCCAAACGTGTCCATGCCTTAATTTCCTGGAACCTGTGAATATGTTACCTTAGGGTGGCAAATGGAATTATGCAGATGTAATTAAGGTTAAGGACCTGGAGATGAGATTATCCTGAAGTATCTGGGTGGACCCAATCTAATCTCAGGAGAGAGTCAAAGCATGAGAAGAATTCCAAGCCCTGTTGCTGCCTCTGAAATGTAGGGGCTTTTGTGCAAGGGCAAAGAGAGAATTTTAGGAGCTAATGGTGGCTTACAGCTGAACGCAAGGAAACAGACCTCAATCCTACATCATAGAACTGAATTTGGCCAAACACCTGGATACACAAGTTTTGGGGATCTTCCACAGAGCCTGCAAAAAGAAACAAAATGTGGCTGACACCTTGACTTATCCAGCTTGGGCAACAAGAGCAAAATGCCATCTCAAAAAAAAAAAAAAGAACTATGAGATATTAAATTTGAGTTGTTTTAAGCCACTAAGATTGTGGTTATTTACTACCACAGCAATAGGAAAATAAAACAGTATCAGTAGAATATTTAGTTTTACTTTTTTTTTTTTTTTTTTGAGACAGGGTCTTGCTTTTTTGCCTGGAGTGCAATGGTACAGTCACAGCTCACTGCAGCCTCACCCTCCGCCTAGCTAATTTTATTAAGTTTTTGTAGAGAAAGGGTCTCCATTATGTGGCTAAGGCTGGTCAGGAACTCCTAGGCTCAAGAGATCCTCCCACTTCAACCTCCCCAAGTGATGGGATGATAGGCGTGGGTCACCGCACCCAGTCCTATAGCATTTTCCTTTTTTTTTTTTTCCTGAGACGGAATATCACTCTGTCTCCCAGGCTGCACCTCTCCCAGACTGCTGCAGCAGCGTGATCTCAGCTCACTGCAACTTCTGCCCCCCAGGTTCAAGCAATTCTCCTGTCTCAGCCTCCTAAGAAGCTGGAACTACAAGCGCACGCCACCATACCTGGCTAATTTTCATATTTTTAGTAGAGATGGCGTTTCAGCATATTGGTCAGGCTAGTCTCTAACTCCTAACCTTAAGTGATCCACTCACCTTGGCATCCCAAAGTGCTGGGAATACAGGCGTGAGCCACTGCGCCTGGCTCCTATAGCATTTTTCATACACATCTTGCACGTCTTATTAGATATATTCTGAAATATTTTAATATTCTGAAATATTTTAACAATATTTGTAGATTGTGAATAAAATTTTTGTTGTTAGACGTTCGCTTTTTTTTTCTTTTTTTTGTATGGAGTCTCGTTCTATCACCAGCTGGAGTGCTGTGGCACGATCTTGGCTCACTGCAACCTCTGCCTCCTGGGTTCAAGTGATTCTCCTGTCTCAGCCTCCTGAGTAGCTGGGATTACCCAGCTAATTTTGGTATTTTTAGTAGAGATGGAGTTTCACCATGTTGGCCAGGCTGGTCTCCAACTCCTAACCTCAGGTGATCTGCCTGCCTTGTCCTCGAAAAAGTGCTGAGATTACAGGCACAGGCCACCATGCCGGGCCTAGATGTTCACTCTGTTTTAAGTGTTTCAGCAGGTGAACAACATCTCTTAGCTGAGTTAGATGAATAACAGCTAGCTGAGGCTTACAGCCAATATGAAGTTATTTTTCTTTGATAGGTAAATTCAACATTTTTACATTTATTGGAACAACTGCAATCTTGACCTTATCCCTTTTATTGGTGTCTATTATTTATTATAGACTTCGCTTTTTTCACTTTTTCCCATTTTATTTTGCCACCTTGATCAAGTATCTTTTTCCCTCCCATCCACTGTCTTTTAAAGGTTCTCTAGTGTTTCAGCATTGCTATTGTAGCAGGAGCGGCCACAGGAAACGGATCTCTCGGACACTGAATACAGGAGGAAGGAGGGTTTATTCAGCCGGGAGCAAACAGCCAAGCTCCCCTAACAAAGGAAGGTTCCATCTTTATATAGGCTTATACTTCAGATGTTACACATGAAGAATCTTAGGTTTATTGCTTAACATATGAAAAGGGTTTCGGTTTACAGTCTCAGGAATTACATATGAAAAGGGTCTCGGTTTACAGTCTTAGGAATTACATATGAAAAGGGTCTCGGTTTACAGTCTTAGGAATTACATATGAAAAGGTTCCAGTTTACAGTCTTAGGAATGAAAAGGGGAAGTTGATATGAGATGCCTGGGTCTCCCTCTTCACTATTGGTTATATTTTTATTGCTACCAAACACACTTAACTAAACCTGTTCTTCCTTCCCTTCTGTTTCTTCTTTCACAAATATTTATAGAATATTTATTGACTTATTGTATGAGGTGCTTTTGGGTAGGTTAAGAAAAATTTAGTCATCCTTTACCTACCGAAGTTAATATTTTTGTTAATTTTAATGACAAAACTAATTTTTGTTTTAAGGTAAGGGAATCCAAAGATTCCTATAAAAGCTAAGTCATTCCCTATAAGTACAGAATCCTCTAAAAGAGGTCTCCATCCTTCTTCCTTATATCTTAGAGATAACCAATGCTAGCTAACATTTTAACGAGTGCCCTTCTGCAGCTTTCTTCAAGGTCTGTCAAATATACACACATAGAATTTGTGTATGTGTGTGTGCGTGAGACAGAGTCTCTCTCGCTCAGGCTGGAGTGCAGTGGCGTAATCTCAACTTACTGCCACCTCTGCTTCCTGGGTTCAAGTGATTCTCATGCCCCAGCCTTCCGAGCAACTGGGAGTACAGGTGCACACCACCACGCCTGGCTAGTTTTTGTTGCTGTTATTGTTTTGTGAGACAGTGTCTCACTCTCTTGCTGAGGCTGGAGTGCAGGGGCGCGATCTCAGTTCCCTGTAACCCCTGTCTCCCAGGTTTAAGTGATTCTCATGCCTCAGCCTCCCAAGTAACTGGGATTATAGGCACCTGCACCATACTCGGCTAATTTTTTTTTTTTTTTGGTAGTTTTTGTGGAGACGTGTTCTGTGCAGGGAGCGCACAGGTAAAAGCAAACACACAGCACTCACACACAAGTGCAGATTTTAAACTACTTTGGGTTTGTTTAAGTATAAAATGGAAGGTGCATTGAGCAAATAGCAGTGAGGAAAAAAACAATCAGTATATACACTCACCAGACGAGGGATTCATCACCAGATCAGGAAGCCACAGCCTGGGCTCCAGAGTCAGCTACTGGTTCATGCACAGAGAAGGAGAGGTCTCATGGAGCTCTAGCACAGTCTGGGACCCTGACTTTTTTTTTTTGTCCTGGCAGGTGAGTTGTTACACACTCCTTGGCGGATTCCGACTTCCATGGCCACTGTCCTGCTGACCCTGATCTTTTTATAGTATTCTTTTTGGCACGAGAGCCCGCTGTCACTAGAATCAAGAAACACAGAAAGGTCAGCCTATTTTCTTTTTTTTGAGACAGAGTTTCGCTGTTGTTGCCCAGGCTGGAGTACACTGGTGCAATCTCGGCTGACCGCAACCTCCACCTCCCGGGTTCAATCGATTCTCCTGCCTCAGCCTCCCAAGTAGCTGGGATTATAGACATGTGCCACCACGCTCAGCTAATTTTGTATTTTTTAGAAGAGATGGGGTTTCTACACGTTGGTCAGGCTGGTCTCGAACTCCCGACTGTTAAAAACGCACGCTTTGAATGAAGAGACCCCCCCAAACAGGCTTTGTGTGAGCAACATGGCTGTTTATTCACCTGGGTGCAGATGGGCTAAGGCCGCAAAGGGCGTTAGAGAAGGGTGGTGGGATAGGAGTTGGTTTTATAGGTTTGTGGTGGGCAATGGAAAGTTACTGAGTAAGATCAGTTACAGTGGTGGGGGTAGGGGCAAGGAATATACATTACCATAAATTCAGTTACAGTGGTGGGTGGGGTAAGGCATCAGAGTAGTTAAGATGGTAGGGTAGGGTGAGGAGTATTCACATTATCATAAGAACAGTTAAGATGGCAGGGTGGGATGAGCCATCTTAACCGGGGGAAGCTCTGCTGGGCCATCAGGGATAATGGTGACGCGGGCGGGGGCTGGGGAATGATCAACCGAGGCAGGCAGGACTTCAGACTTTCTGGGTTTAGGCTTGCACATAGAGGCCTGACAGAAGGCTATGTTACTGATGATATAAGAGGCTTCCTTTTTGAAGGTTATATGCAGTCTACTTTCTATCCTGCTCCCCCAGGTCCCTTCACAGCCTCTACTTGATCATACTTAATTTTTGCAGCTTTGACTCAACAACCAAATGATCACAGGTAATGTCTTGAGAGACTTAGGACTTGGTTGGCCCTGGGTAAAGATGAACTGTACGATCCTCATCCTAACAACAAATAACCTTTACTTCAAGGTACAATGCAATGAAGCCATTATTTTTACAACCAGTGGAATGGGATTTTTTTTTTTTTGACGGAGTTTTGCTCTTTGTTGCCCAGGCTGGAGCACAGTGGCTCAGTCACGGCTCACTGCAACCTCCATGTCCCAGGTTCAAGTGATTCTCCTGTCTCAGCCTCCTGAGTAGCTGGGATTACAGGTGCCTGCCACCACACTCAGCTAATTTTGTATTTTTAGTAGAGACAGGGTTTCACCATGTTGATCAGGCTGGTCTCGAACTCCTGATCTCAGGTGATCCACCTGCCTCAGCCTCCCACAGTGCTAGGATTACAGACATGAGCCACTGCACCTGGCCTGGAATGGGATCTTACAGAGCAGCAGTCTCCAACCCTTT